>CAUYQG010051404.1:0-35585 GCA_963574415.1 Tarsius wallacei | reverse complement strand
ATCTCTACAATAAATCAAAAATTAGCCGGGCGTGGTAGCGCGCGCCTGTGGTTCCGGCGACTAGGAAGGCTGAGGCGGAAGGATCGCCGGAGCCCAGCAGGTCGAGGCTGCGGTGGCCGGGAGCAGCCACTGCACTCCAGTCTGGGTGACAGAGTGAGACTCCAACTCAAAAAAAAAAAAAATGCTGAGGTAATGGAGTAGGAGAGTAATCAGAGTCTAGAGTCAGGGAAGGCTTCGTAATGATGAGTTCCCAGAGCAGGTGCTGTGCAGGTCACAGGATCTCATTTCAACTGCCTGTCCAGTCCCATTGTTTATGGCCACAGCAATAAACTCTTCGGCATTAGCACTCCCTGGGACCTGTTTAAAGGGCTCCCCACTTTCCTAAGCTGCCCATGAAGGCTAATTAGTGAACCTATCGCCTCCCCTTTACTCCAATAGTTCAGGTAGCCACGTGTTTCATGAACCTACCAATTATTTCCTGCTTTTCTGGAGGTGGCTTATTTTGGTCAATGCAACACCCAACACCTCTGCCCGCTTCTGAAAACTCTCACTGCAGACCATCCAGGCCCTGTTTACAGGAGAAAGTTTTACTCTCAGCACTTTTGACTTGGAGCACTATTTGGAAAGATTCCGTGCATAAAATGTCTTAAAGTTCCTTCGTTGGCCTTATCATGACCTGAACATTTTGTTAACAAAGCACCCTTTTAATGTTTTGACCACAAGAACTAATGTGCTTGGGACCAGCAGTGTTGCCAAAGTGGTGTTTGCTCCTAAAAAGGGAAAGTTTTCGTTCTATTTTCAAAATAAGTCATCTTACCCCTGCTATATTAGGAAATGTCATCAATCCGTCCAAGAAGCCTGCAGTGTGTGGGTGAGGAGTGTTCGGGAAAGGGGTGTGTGAATTCACTTGGTATTCCAGCTTCCAGGTGTCAAAAACCCTACCTCCCTGTAGGAGGCAGGTGAAGTTCCAACAGCCCTAGTGGAAAACAGCCTGAAATTGCTTTTTAATTATAGAATATACAAAGACATTCTCAGTGAATGCAGGCAGACTGATGCTTGGTGATCGGCAGGGATTGCAAAATAGCAAACGTGACCTAAGGGTCAAAAGACAGACAATGATTCAATTCATTTCCTGGGCAAAGTCACTCTCGCTCAGGATATCACCAGAGTCCTAAGAGTCCCCAAAATAATTCTTCTAAGATTAAATCCTCAAAAGCAGTCTGCCAACTTGCTCCAGGAGTGAAGGCAGCAAGGTATCAAGATATTGTACCAGGTGCTCAAGGAAGAAAAGTATTCAGACAGAGACCATACTGCAGGGGGCTCAGGCAAGCTGTGTGGGTCTCAAGCGTAAACCCTATAAGGTAAGATAACCAAAAAAGAGTGCTCGAAAAAGAGATTGTGACGGCCTTCAACAATCAAACCCTGTTAGACTGGATGCAAGGCAAAACAATCCTGTACCAGATCCCCCTGAATGGTAGGGAGAGTCCAAGTCCTCTTGAAAAGATCACCAGGAAGTAGGAGAAAAGAAGAAATGCTACCAAAGTCAGCAAGGCTCTGTTCATAGACAAACTCCTTTTAACACTTCTGCTCTGTAAGGATACACCCATCATCTCAGGATCCCCCTATCTGCACCTCCAAAGAACCCCTCTTTCCTCCTCAAAAGCTTTCCCTCAACCCTGAAAAACCCTCTCTTTTGTAGAAACTTTCTTAACCCCATTCTGCTTTGATGACTCTGTGCATTCTAGAGCTTTTGTCAAATATATAATATTTACGTTCTATAAAGTTACAAAAGCTTAATGTTTTATATGCTTTATTTATGAGTTAATTGTCTCCTCTTTTAAAATCTCCATCAGTTTGTAAATTCAATGACAGTAGGAACAGTCTACGATTTCTCTTAAATTTCCCTCTTTAGACTGAGGAGTTTCTCTTGAAGTATCTGCTGTATCTGCCATCCGACAGAATGACTTGCCATGATTTTGGCAGATTATATTCCTTACCTCTAAATATTGACAAGATGTCATGAAAACAAAGGTATCCTTGAAGGAAAGAAAACAAGGACAGTGAGAACATTGGTTCAGTAAGCTGCCTCAGTTGCCTCTGCTCTCCTGAATACGGGTCAGATCTTAGACGACTTTATACTCACAGGATTCTGACATCAATCCCACTCACAAGAACCAACCCCTTTTCCCACTCCACAGCCAACATGGTAGTTAATCTTTTCTATTAACTACCATAATCACAATTCCCTTGGAACAATGGTGCCCTTCTCTTTTTCAGAGTTCACCTTGGGCAATTTACATTTCTAGCCTTCTAGGGTAAAGTCTTCTTGCTCCTTGGTCCAATCCACAAAACCCTTTCAGAGGTAGAAATCTGTATTAAGGTGAAAACAGCTGGTGACATGACCCCAGATGCCTAAATTGGACAGAAATTTCTCTATCACTGGAAGTAACCAAACAGAAGTTTGGTGACCATCTTAAGCAAGGTGATTGTCAGGGGAATTAAAGACGGAGAAAGGAGGAGTACTAACAATCATTACTCACGATTCCGACTGTTGGAGTTTGGGATTGTGAATCTTTCTAATTAAAAAGAAAATAGAGGATTTAAGGAGCCATTTCTACCAGCGTGATCAGTAAGCCAGAGAGAGGTTTCACCCAGACACAAGATCTTAATTCAAAGCAGTAATTGAGATGAAAACTTTTCTATTATTAACCTTACAGAAAAGATTCAAAAACTAATCTAGGGCAAGATTCCGGTAACATCAAGCACTAAAAGAGTTTTATGTTTTGAGCCAGAAGTAATCACTAAAATATTCCTTTAAAAAAAACTCCTCGTTCTAAATGTGTGTCCTATTTATGGAACAATGAACACTTTAAATCTTGAGAAAATTGTGTTCTTGTAAATACTTATTACGTAAATTATAAAACATAAAGTAAAATATAATTTGTTTTAAAATTTCCACACAAAAGATTTTACTGCTTAGGGAATGCCCTTTGCGCTTTAAACTATTAAATTAAGTTGTGTAATTAGTTGGGCTTTGTCATCTGAGCCATGTTTCTATTCCATGAAGAGACAATAGGACAGAACTTAAGCAGTCAGATTAAGACAAGCAATTCCCATGACTCATAAACCAAGTGACTACAACATCAGCACCTGTCCTAGGTTCATATCACCACATGTGCAGGCAATTATTGAAGAAAAATAGACAGCAACTGTGTTAAAATGTATGTATCATTCTTGCCTGTCTTTGCTAGATCCCTGACCTAAACTTATTACATTCTCTACATTAATCAACTTAAGAACTAACATTTAAAGAAATAGTTCATGTATAACCCTAACACTAAATTTTCCTTGCCAAATACATCCTTGCTGTAAACATGATAAACTATTCAATGAGAAAAGGTGATCTCAGATTTACCCGGCTAATGGAAACAATTGCTATAGTTTAGATTTCAAGGAAAATGTATTTAATAATTGTACAAAATGTCTAACTCTCTGGTGCAAATTCTAATTTGAAAGGCATAAAATATGTTCATGTATATTTTTAAATTTTTAATACATAGTCACAATAGATAATTTTTGCAGTTATCTAAGATAACCAAATAAAATATTTCTGAAAATATAACTTCATGGGTCAACAATCAAGAAACACAATCACTGAAGTTTTGTCTAATAAGGTGTTTTTGTTTTTTTCCTAATTTCTCTCATTCCAAATTTTCTTCTAATCCTTTGATTGTGTAGTATATTCTATTTGAACAAAGTAGGTTTGAAGTTTTAATAGTGTTTCAAAGATATTTCTTCTTCTTCATTACAGAGTTTACAAAAATGTTGTTCTCTCTCTTGTATAGAAACTGGTTTGACAAAGTTCTGTAGTCTATGTAAATAGTCTCAATAAATGCATGAATTTCAATCTGTGTATGTTTTAAAGTTTTCTTCCTTAATTAATAAGACTCAGTAATCTGTGTTCATATTTTTAAGTAAAATTAAATCAGCAGCAGCATGTGACAAGTGTTGATCCTGTCCTCTTTATGGAAACATTCTCCACTGGCTTCTAGAACAACACATGTGCCTGGTTTCTTCCTACTCTACTGGCAGTTCATTATTACAGTATGCTTTTGAATCTCACATTTCTCCAAAGACAACCTTCCATGAAAAAACATCAAAATATAACAGTAACACTATTAACTCAAGTATCAGAGCAGATGATAAAGATGACAAAACTGAAAGTCTAAATGCATAGCAAAGAAAAAACTATATACCAACTGCTGACTTGGTTTAGAAAGAGTACTCTGATGTGTTGGAATGAATTCAAGCAACACGTGTATGACCATCCTCTTTCAAACTCCACTTAAATGACAATACAAAATTTTTTTTTTAAAAATCTGAGCCCACATAGACAAAGAGAATGGAAGCAGAGACCATAGCAGGTGATCCATATCAACAAAATTTTGAAAGATGAAAAATGGGAAAATAAGCCATAACTGACTTAGCTGAAAGTAGAAAGTTTCAAGCATTTCTGGGGACACGGAAGTCCACAAGAAGCAGCACGTTTTCTCCTGCAGATCCCTGGAAAGGATTAAGTATTGGATGGGCACTTCTGAAGGCAGGGGAGAGGGGTCTGGTGACTCTAAATTCAAAGGAATTGGTTGAAAATGTGTGTAAGGAAAAATTAGAATCCTCAAATCACTTCCCAATTTTTGCATATCCTGAGGCTGTTCTTCCTATACCCTGCTAAAAAATAAGAGTAGAGAGAATTCTCTAGGGAATTCAAAACAAAGAAGTCTAGTAGCTTTATCAGACAAAATTGAAATTGAGGCCGAGATTCCAGACTAAAAACCTAGGCTATTAGATTAAAATATGTATATACTAATAGTGGAACGCCCAGCCCCTTTCCCCACTAGGTCCCAGAAAGCTGCTAGCCAGGTCTACAATGCCTAACCAGGAGACAAGATGAAGCTGTCAGGGGCCAAGAGAAAAGACCTACAGATACCAAAGAAACAGATAGTTTTCTTAGTTTTTATATCTGGTGACCCTAAGGAAATGTGCTATACAGACTTAAGTTTCCAGTCAACTTGTCTTTCACATAAGGCAAAATAGAAAGCATCGAGCAGAGCAGTTAGAGTCTAAAATGAATAATCAGAATAAAGGTAACTTAGAAGAAATGGACATACTGTATGGAGAAGAAAATAGTCACGGCTTTGTTCCTCTGCGAGGCAAACTCTGAGATGGACTTAAGCATACTCAATGTTTCTTAGGCAGTCTCTTTGGAGGGGACAAAAGTTAGAAGGGATTGGAGAAGGAGTCAAGCTGCAAGACTGGCCTCACAGCAGCGTCAGTCTCAGTCTCTGGGGCTAGAACAGCCCTTCAGAATCCTCCCAAGTAAGGACAAAACGGCCAAGCATTCATACTTCGCATAAAACAGTCTTTGGACGCATGCTGCTCTAAAAAGGGAAGATCATCTTGGGAAACGAGTCCTTTCTTAAAGAGTGACCTGAGAGTTACATCCAGTGTCCACCACAAAAACTTTGGAGAAACTATAGTCAATATATTTAGAATGCTAGAGGAAAGTATTATTCCATGTGATAAAACGAGAAAAGAACATCATGTGTTTTGTTTTTGTCTATTTTTTTTTAACATGGCACAGTCTGAAAACATACAAGAGCTCCTGAAATTAAAATATATAATAATGGAATTTTTTTAATCCACAGAAGAAGTTGAGATAGTCTTTCATGAAATTTAAAAAAGAGAAAGATTTGGGAAATAACTTGAATAAAAGGAATTTTTTAAATCGGAGAAACAATTCAGAAGGTCTAATATCTAAATAATAATAAGTTCTAGAAAGAGAGAATAGAAAACATGAAGGGAAGAAATTGTCAAATAACTGATACACAAAAATAACACATACAAATATCACAAAAAGTGTGGTGTTCCAGACTGGAAAGTCTCATTAAATATTAAGCACGGCAAATAAGAGAAGAGGACAGAGTTTTTGGAAATTTTCCAAATTCCCCTAATACAAAGAAGATTCTAAAGGCTTCCAAGAGAAAAGGTGGATCCCTTGTGCAACATTAAGACTTAAAATAACGTTGAACTTCATAACAGCAAACTAAAAAATAGGGGGGGAAATAGAACAATATCTTTAAAATTCTGAGGGAAAATATCCAAAATACCATACCTAACCAATCTTTAATAAAATGTGAAGGTAGAAAACTAATACATTTCTCCCATTTGTCTTTTCTTAGAGACCCACTGGACAATGAGCTCTAGAAAAAGAAGAGACTATGCCCAAAAGTATGTGATTCAGGAAGCAGGGGCACAGACAGAAAAGGCTAAAGATAATCATCCATTTGATAGTGAAGGCAAAACCAAGGACAAAAATCTACATTAGGCACAGAGAACAATCAGTTGTGAGAGGAGGCAGGAGGAGGGCTTGAGGGGGTAGGTGATAAATATAAATACTTTGAGAAATAAAACTGAAGCATCACTTAGATTTCTATTGAGAGAGGTTGCATACTTCCCTCTGGATTTAGGGAATGAATCGGTACTAATGAATCTGTGCCTAATGTCGATTTTTGTCCTTGGTTTTTCCTTCACTATCAAACGGATGATCATCGTTAGCTTTTTCTGTCTGTGCCCCTGCTTCCTGAATCACATACTTCTTGGCATAAAAATAAGCTAACACAGAAATAATGCAATTTTTCACTTAGAAAAGCAAAGAGTTGGAAAAGAAAGGTCAGAGCACACCTTTCTTAGCTCAGGTTTGTACAGTACTTACAGAGTCATAATAAAGCAAACACTGAACATAGGCTAACCTAAAAATGATGACTTACCTATATTTAGAGGATGAGGAAATAGGAAGTAAATGTCAAGTGGTGTGGGAGAGTTGATAGGACTGGATTCTTTTCTCCTGTAAGAGGAAGTAACAAAAAAATACCTAAAGCTTAATCTCAAATACATAAGAAAGAGCAGGATAAACAAGTTATTCAGACCTTTGGAGTGATATGCCAAAAGAGATAGCTAAACGAATTAAAAGTGTGACCATCTGTTAGGGATGACAAAGGGAGCAGAGTACTGCTGTTTTTTATTATAAATCTTACAATACTGTTTGACTCTATATACTGTACACCTGCACTAAATTGATAAACATATTTCCACAATTTTGCATCTAATCACTTTGAAAATTTGATTTATAATGCTACCATGCAGTTCAAGAGAAATAAACCCAAGTTCAAATATATTTTATGATACCCAGAAAAGAAGAAACTAGTGAGCTAATGGTGTTTGTACTAGGGATAGCTTTAATGATTTGATTTCCTATTTCAATAATTAATTATTTTCCTGGTTCTGATGAGACACAATTACTTTATTCCTATCTGACCCATTTTACCCCTCATCTCAACTAACTTTTTTCAGCCACCATTAAACAAGAAGAAACAGTTGTTAGAGTCTAGGTAAAAGTAACTTTAGTTTTGACTTCTTTCCAAATCCTACATTTAACCTGGATGAGTGAATAAATCACGGGAGGACTATCACATTCTCATATTATAATTGATGTTTATGTCAAGCAAGCCAATACTGTTCATATATCAAACTGTCAAGTATTGTCACCTTAATAGAGTAAACAATTAAAAAAGAATTGTAACGATCATTTTAATGGGCTTCTTGTTCATTTATTTCACAGAAAGAAAGCTAAAACTGATTTGTGAAAATAAACTACCCATACTTAGCCCTTTTCTCTCTTTTTAAAGTGTCCCATCCATCAGACCCTCACAAGCATTCTATAAATCTGTTTTATTTTCTTTATTTTAATAGAAAAACTAGATTATGGGTACAAACAGAGAAAAGGTTGTTGTCTGGGTTCCTGTGTTATCGTTTTACCTACAGGTCACAGGAAATTTTCAAAGTGTTTATAATCGCACATTATTAAGAAAGAACTGAATTTCTTTTCCTAGACAAGATAACCCACCACCTCCCTCAAGTGGTCAGTCGAATTAGTTTTCTGCTTCCAGAGCTGACTTGTGGTTTATTTCCAAGAACTATAGAGTCATATATAATGGCTAGGTTGAATGGATCCATTTTCTTTAATAAGTTGACTGGCCATTAGTGTGAAGGGAGCTGACTTGTACTTGTATTTTAACTCCTCTTTGTCAACAGAAGACTTAACCAGGAGCTAGCAGTTGTTCACAGAACTTGCCAACTCAGCATTGCTTCACTCTGACCCTCTCCTTTTCTGCTAATAGCTTAATTCAAACTTCATCATGTCTCCTTAAAGTCTTGTACAATTTTTTTTTTTTTTGCACTTGAGCAAAGGTGTTAATTCCTGCTTCCCCAACAAATTGGCCTTTCAGTGATTACACACCACCACCAAAACTTGCTTAGTGATTTATTTCCTAACTAAACTGAATACTTCTAAAAATATTTCCTCAGCTAATCTTTGAAGTGTGCAGGGGAAAAGACCCAGGCTCTTTCTGATGAACAGTGAGTGAAATTCTCAGTGTTACCTATCATCAAATTATTTCAGGGCATTTAGTACCAAAACTTCATTTCAGGAGGAATGTATAAAGTCACTGCTGTAAGTTATTAAGATGAATTTTAGTTCTAACAATCCCCCAGAATAAAATATACCAGCAAGGGTATCTGCAGGGTACTAATTTGAATAAATATATATGAGTGGATGATCATGTTTTTTAGTAGTAACTAAGTAAAATTCCTTTTTCTTTTATGTTCACTCCTCAAGCTTCAAGTTTTAAAAGAAACTGGGAAAGCAGTCAGTCTGGAAGCCAGGTATAAGAGCAAACACAATTGAAGAGAGAGTGTTGTTGCCTTCAGTGTCTGAATAATGCTTATCCAAAGTTTTCAAGTTGATTTAGATAACCTAGCAATCAGCTAAATCAGATATTTGAGGGCATTTTTTAGCTTTTTCTTGTTCAGCCTGAACCGCAAGATAAACTAACTTGTACTACAAAAACAGTCAGTCTTTCTGGTATTTTGGCTCCACAAACGACTCCTCAACAAAGCCAAACCCCTAGAAATGAAAAAGTGTCTACACATCCACACAAAACTCACTAAACCTATGTCCAGAAAAGAGCCAAGTGTATAGGACTGGAGAGGACCCTGGACATTCAAATCTCAAAATAGACCAAGCTCTAGCAAGACGTCCTTCTTCTATGCTTTGCGTTACTGCTAAACTGCTATAATTATTCTTAACGAGAATACCTGGGTTCAATTGCCGTCCCAACACTAAGAGTTTGAGACAGCAGAGTTGACAGACACAGGAAAAGTAGTCAATGATATAAAACATTCCAATATGTGTATCCTACTAGCTGAAGAGAATATATTAATATTATGATTGGATACTTTGAGGCTAACCTGGGACAGCTTCCTCAATCTTGCACATAAAATAGGCTCCTTGTGATACAATACTCTGTAAGAGATCACTTGTCTGAGCTTGGGTGGCTACCACCAAGAACGGCTGTGGTCGGGGCTCACCCGGGTTCCCCATTCCTATCATTTTCTCTCTTCTCTCACTCTCTTGCTTCTCAATTTGCTCTTGTTCTCACACTTTCTTATCCCCTGAACATGCAAAGGCACAATTAGAGCATGAACTTTGCAAAGGTGGTTTTACCTTTCGCCCACAAAGAACTCAAGGGCAGGGACATTCAGGGTGAGGGTGTTGACCAAAAAGAAAAATCCCTTTAGCTAGATATAAACTTAATTGAATAATTTTTCCTTCTACTCAGGAGATCTGTGATCATCAAAGAGACTCGATACTGTTTCTGTTTCTTTAAAAAACAGGAAAACTTCATTTATATTAACTTCCAAGGAACCAATATCTTGGTGTATTTTTTATGGACGGTGCTATATAGGAAAGTGGTTGGTGGCTGTTGCTTTAAGAGTCTGGGGCTAAAAGAAACCAACATTTTCCTCATTAGATGGATAGAATGCCATAATGAAGTTTCCATATTTTGGTAAATTGAAGGCCATGGCAGCCAAACAGATGTCAAGAAGTACAGATTCAGAATTCACACTCTAAAATGTCTGGCAGCTCTCTGTGGGCTTCCTGACATTTAACCAGCACAAACTGTAGATGTGTCTGAAATGAGCCCGTCCTTTTGTTTTCTGTGACTTAGACACTTCTGGGTTTGGAGTCCTAGTATAATAAAAAACAGAATGCTTGCCGTCTATGCCATTTCCGAGGGTAACCTACGAGGGGTGGGTGACAGTCAGGAGTGGGAGGCTACAGAAAGGTGAAGAAGGAACACGTGCTGCCTAGGCCAGTGCTGGAACTTAAACTTTGGGTTCTGGGGAGGGACCTGAGATTCTGCATTCCCATCACGCCCAGGAACACACTTTTAGCAGCAAGGACCCTGCATCAGGGCTTCTCAGACTGTCTATCAAGAAAGAAGAGTTCCCCACCCAACCAATCCCATGCAAGAGTCTGCTCTTATTTTCCCCAGACATTCTCCTGGGGCAGAGAAAGAGGTCACAGAGACATGACACACTATTCACTTCTGAACCACACCAGGGACCAGACGCAGCATCAGGAATTCTGCTGGGCTCCAGGATGGGCTTCTGAGAAAAAGGACAAAAAGAATTCCTCACTTGACTGTGTGAGGCCACACAGTCTCCAACACAGTGAGGGAGGCTAAGTTCCTTTGGCTTTCTTGCAAGCAGCCGCTGACACTAGTCTTATATTTAGAGGGGGATTTAAGATCCATCCACAGCCTATTCTTTTTAAGGAAGCAAATCATGGGGTTGACTTCCCATATGCTTCTCATCTCTGGGATCTGCTCACCAATGGGCTCACTGTGTGCTTGCCCCAGCTGCCTTGCAGTCTCTCCAGATGAAATTCAAGGTTCTCCGGTAACTGTAGCAGGACGACTCCTCAGACCAGTGACCTTCCAAATAACCTTCTCATTCCTCTCATGTTCAGAGAACAGGAAAGGGTGCCAGAAAGCCATGTGAGGGTGAGTGAGGGCCAGAACTGTAATTTATATCTGTGACCTGACAGAAAGGTGGATATGAAGAGAATATTACTCAATGCTCTTTCTTCACTGTACTAATCTCTCCTCACAGATGTTTTGCCAAGACAAATTATATATTTTTACATAAAGCATCTCCCATTTGCACTTCTTTGCTATAAACAGACATTTGAAACTTAACAGGGCAAAAGAACCTTTTTACTACAATAGACCAAAAGCTCCTTGAAGGAAGGCATTCTGCCAGGCACATTTACTGCCATGCCCTCAGTAGCCAGAATGGTGCCTGGCACATAGCGGGGCCTCAGAAAACACCTGTTGGTGGCTACCTTCCCCTGATGGGAGTGGACACTGTGAGGCCTTGCTGCAGATCTTACACACTTACATACTGTACACACACTTCTCATACCCCAGTCTACCTCCCACCAGCCTTCCCTGACTCAGCACACGTTTTATAAACTACCTTTTGTAAATTTCCTTCTCCACAAATGTATTCCCTTCACAGTCACCTCCATTCTCCCATAAGTCTTCTTTGTATATTTTCCCTGATCTCACATGTATATTTGAGGCCAACTTTGCAGTACAAGTTTAGGAAAAGTTTGAGTTAGGGCTCCAATCTCCTTTCTAAGAATACTTCCTATAGTCATGGGAGGAACCTTCACCTGCGGCAGGAAGAATCAGAATTGAGGACTGACTGAAGTAAAAACCTCACTAATTCAGATTCTCAATCCATTTTCAATGTTTGTAAAATTAGAAGAAATCAAACTTTTACCAGCTTGGAAAATTAACCGCTTTATGAGATGCCTACACTTAAGTGAGTCTTGTCCATTTCATTAAAACAGGACCCTACTGGTTTTTTCATATTATACTCTTCTTCAGAATCTATAAATAGAAACCCCATTTTGACCAGGCTCAGAACCATTTCTGTAAGGCATGCTATAAGGAACTCCCTGTAACAGATTAGGGAACGTGATAATTCTATGGTGTGTTAAAGCATAGTAATGGTTGAGAATTATCTACCCTAAAAATCAGCTCCTCGGGGTTCCCCTGGGCTGCCCAGTTCTCCTCCCTGCCAAACCTACCAAGAACTAATACTTTTTTTACAGACCAGTACTCCATGGTCTGAACTAGCCTTCTTACCCCACAAGCAATATATAGTTCTCCCCTTCCATCAGGGCTCTTTCTGAAGCAATATAATCCAACTCATTATTCCATTAACAAAGAAAGTGAGGCCTTCTCAGACACCAATTTGGACATTACCTCTGAACCTAACAGAAGAAGGGGCTTTGGAGACGGAACATTTAGGCCCCATGAAAGAACATCATTACTGCTGTTTTTACTACCTTCAAATAGCACTAGGGAGGTTATCTTTCTACCCCAAGTGGAAGAGGCTCCCGAAATAAGCACCTAGCATACCAGTGACTTTTTCTGCCACACCTGCTAGGCTTCTTAAGTGAGCAGGAGTCTCTGGAAATGAGACTGCATGAGTCAGAATATTTGTGGACGTCTCTGCCAGCTCCTGTGGTAACACTTTAGGGAACTCAAATATTTAAATCTGACCAAAAAAAAAAAAAGAGGCCATCCTGCCCCAAATTTTGGTTCCATTATTTCATACTTCCTTCTGCCATCGGAAAATAGTGAAAAAAAATTCTACCAGTCAGGGGAAACGTTGTGAACTGGAATAGCAACTAATGTTTTTATTAACCCACAGCAAATTCCAAAAGCTCTCAGGAGAAATCATGCTCTAACCAGTACCAAGCCACTGATGGTGTTCTTTAAATTTTCCACAGTATTAATGAGGACACGAGAATTTTCATAAGGTGGCGTATGTCCTAACTAAAGTGGTCCTGCCACCATCTCGCAGCACCTTAGGTAACAGAAGCACTAGAAGTCACTTATATTAAATGTAGTTGGCATTTAAGTTCCTGGTTCAAGTTAACTACATTTGCTATATCCCGGAAAATAGATTGACTCAAAAGCCATGAATATGGATTCAGAAGGTGCCAATCACTCAAAATCAAAGATTCAATACCCATAAAGATTAATATTTGCAAAGTGAGTCCTATTGTTCAAAAAAATATATTCTAAGGTAAGATAGAGCCACCTGCTATTGTTTTTTATATAGCTAAATTTTAAATCACAAACATGCCTCATATCACTGTGGTTTCAAAGACTCAAAAAGATACAAAATATCCCGAAGATCAAAGTAAGGAAAAAGAATGCTATGATTTGCCTGATTTCCAAGCTTAAATCATTTGTCTACAACACCCAGTCCTCAGACTACCACCATCCCAGTACTGCCACCTCATTTTATCTCAGTGGAACTCTGGGAAATAGATTTTCTATTTAGACGCTTCCAAGAAAATGGAAAAACTTGACATTTTTATCTAGCTTTGGAATATAGATCTGTTTTCCTTAAAACTGAAGAGTAAGATTCAAGAAGTATTCTGGATTTCTTCCCCAAAATTAAATTAAAAAGCCATACTAGGATGCCCCGGTAAAGTTTCTCGGGGAAAGCTTTTTAATTTCTTCCCCTTTACAAAAGAATACAGAAAAGGAGACGTGAAACAATGGAAAAGTAGGAGATCTTGTTCATCATAAAAACTGGTCAGTTTAGTAACTTCTTTATCCAGAAAAAAAAAAAAGAGTGGGTGGTAATCTAGTGGAATCTTTACAAAGATTCTAGTTTGCAAGGGTTCCCTACAGAGGTAACAGTTGTGAGGAGGACAATGACAGGGCCAGAAACACTGTAGTCATAGAGCTAACATTATAGAGAAGTGTTTCAGTAAGAGGGGAAAAAATACACTTGAATAAAAATCCCCTGTTTCACAGGGCTAGAATAAATTTGTGAAGAAATATTTGTTGAGTCTTTGTATGATTCTGAACGATCGGCACAGTAGGAATCACATAACTAACAGAGTCTCTCTTCAGCCCTAATGAAATGCAGCCATGGTCCAACCTTGACTAAAGATTCTGCTTGGGGGTCCTGCCACATGATGGGAAAGACAGATGGCCTACAAGATTAGTGTTTCTGTGCTCACATAACTTCTTGGAGTAACACTCAAGAGCAGACCAAAATGACATCTTATTCTAAATATCTTTCTTCATCGATGTGACACCTCAGAAATCCCCTCAAAATGACAGAATTTTGGCTTCTCAGCTAAACTTAATGACGCAGAAATAATTCAGGACATGAAAACTGAGAAAAGAAGGTGCCGTACTAAGCAAAAACCACTTAAAGAAAATACATGTTTTTCTTCATTCTGATCAAGTAATTCAATCGCTCCAAAAAATGTAATCATTTGTTTATGTTTCCTGCTGAGCTCTAGTGAAAAACATTTAACTTTTTTTAAAGAAAAAAAAGTCAGTTTAATCTTTAACCACAGTTTCTCAAGGTCTGATGTGAAAAACTACAACATAAAAGACTTGTCCCATAATAGCATTGTCACACTCTCCACTCTTGTGACAAACTGTTTTATGACTTTTCCTTCCCCAGTTCTCACACTAAAGATACTGTAAGGTCAGTTTAAAAAAAAAAAATCATTTGGTTTCAAGTTTTCTTAAATCAGCTACAGTTCAACAACCTGAAATAATTAAAAATAAATTAGAACTTAGTGTTCAGTAACCCAGTCATGGCATGTGGCTGATTGTTCAAAACCAGCACCAAGTTATGATGAAACAAAACCATTTTAATGGCATATCACCCCAACCACCACCCCAGGACTCTTGGGATACAATGTGATATCTATCACTTGCTGGGGGTTACTTCCTTCTGTGTGACCACAAACACTCCCATTGTCAGCAAAACTCTGAGTCAGTCTTGAGGAAAAAAACATAATAAGAAAGTTCTGCTTTTTGCTCCCGTCATGCTATAAAAATACATGTAGTCACCTCCAATAATCATCTCCCTGCCCTTTCCTGAATAAATTCTGGTGGGTTTAAGTCCGTAAAACCAAATACTTAGCGTTCCTCCTTCCATTGTAATTACTTATCTCACAGCCAAAAGAGGGCAGCACTGACAGCATTAGAAAAGGAGGTAAAAGTTCAGGGTCCCGCGCGGTGGCTCCTATAATCCCAGCACTTTGGGAGGCCAAAGTGAGAGGATTGCCTGAGCCCACAGGTTCGAGGCCAGCCTGGGCAACTTGGTGAAACCTTATCTCTACAATAAATCAAAAAATTAGCTGGGCATGGTGGCGCATGCCTGTAGTTCCGGCTACTTAGAAGGCTAAGGTGGAAGGATCATCTGAACCCAGCAGGTCAAGGCTGCAGTGGCCATGAACTCCAACCTGGGAGACAGAGTGAGACTCCAACTCAAAAAAAAAAAAAAAGGTTCAAATAGTATATGTAAATGACAGCATGCTCATTACAATCACCTGGGACATTAAAATGTCACTGCCACCCCCAGAGTTTCTGAATTACTTGATCTGAGGGGTGACCCCAAGACACTGGCATTTAATCACCCGGTGCTTCCCAGGTGATTCTATTGTGCCTTGTAACCAGAGCACTTTTCACTTTATTTTTTTTCACATATTTTCGCTTCTTAATATTTCATTTATTTTCACTTATTAAAGTCGTTTTTCACTTATTTTCCGCAAAGTTAATCGTGGAAAAATCCTCAGAGATCATCTAGTTCGAGTTTCTCAAACTTCTGTGAGGACACAAATCAGCTGGGGATCTTGTTAAAATTCTGATCCTGAGTCAGGTAATACAGGGTGAGGCCTGAGTTAGAGTATCCCTACCAAGTTCACAGCTAACTTTCATGAGGCCAGTCCGAGGACCACACTTTGAATAGCAAGAAAATTCTCCCCTTTAACTTTAACATATGAAAAAACTGGGCTCCAGAGAGAAACTGTGGCTTCTCTCAGGTAATACAGCTAGCCAAGGGACAAAATCTGCTCGGAACCCACCATGGTAACTTCAGTCGAGATTTCCACACAGCAGCTGCCACATAGGAAGAACATTCATTCTTTATTTTCAAAAAAATACTTACAATTTTTTATAGGAAGTTGGGGGAAAACTCTAAGTTATAATAAGCTTTTGACAATTTAGAGTATAAAATACTGATTCATGGCATGGAGTTAGTGTAGAGAAACTAGAGAGCTACAATTAACACAAGCCAGAATCCTTTGGGGGTTTTTTGTGTTTGAAGCAGGAGGCATGAAGGTATGGTAAGAGAATAAAACAAACTGAACAGAAGGGAGAAACAAGCAAACCCTGTAGAACAGCATGTGAACAAGGGTGCTGAGAGGGAGAAAATGAAACAACAATAGGCAGAAAATAAAAGACACCAGGCTGGCAGAGGGAATATGAGAATAAAAGTAGAGAGCTGGAAAATTAAGTACAGATTCTAAAATAAAAGGAAAATGCAGCAGCATGGAAGGGAGAGAAAAAGGAGGGGAAATACAATGAAATGGAAGGATTCCTGGAAAAAAGACCACGTTCTATTCCATGAGGGAATAGAACTCGTGGAAGGTAGGGCATCAAAGAGAGTCGGGAGCACAGACATGGAGAGAAAAAGATGTGCCTTAGTCAGTAAAAGCCAGAAAAGAGGTTGCTTTTTATTTCTCATGATTTTTATGTATTCTGCTTCTATTTTTTACATGACAAAAAGTCTAATGTGTCCCTTGCCAGCTGGAAACTGAAAGATTGTCACGGTCTTGGGAGGGAAAGCAAGAACTCCTCTGTGGCTATACCATCTCTTCAGGGCAGAGGAGTTGGGGAGAGAAAAAGGCTTAACCTAGACCAAAAGCATTGCACTTTTCTTGTTCTGTGGAAAATATTCCAAGATTTAGAAACTTTCTTCCCCAGCCAGGTGGCCACAGCATGAGGTACAGGCTACTTTGAAGCCATAGTTCCAACATAACAAATTGCTCCAGGCAGTCAAGACCAAGAGGGCTCAACCTTCTTGAGGAAACATCTTCCCTTGAAATGATCTATGAAAACTAAGAACAGGCTGCCTACCTAGTTCTGGCCATTTTGTCAGTCTTTCAGGCATGGGTGACACTAAACACAGTTGTCTGAATGCACTTAGGTCGTGGCTTTAGAGAAGTCCATTTAATTACACATTTTCACTGGCCATTTCCATTTCCTGACTGTGAATCATTTCCAATTAAAAAAAAAAAAACCTAGAATCTCAAGGAAGAAAAAAAGATTGTGGAAGTTTTCTTTCCTATTGAACAGACAACAAAAATCTGAATACTTACAAGGACAGAGCAGTTCACATAAATGGGTAAAGCTAGACTGCCTTAAGAAGATTGGGAACACATGTCCCATCAAAAGGTGGTTCCATCTGCCCAGCTCCAGTGTGCAGAAATGCAGACTCAGTGCTGCTGCATGCACCTGCTTCACAGGAGACAAAAGAAATGCAGATTCTTAGAACTCTCCTGATGTCTCCTTCCAAGTAGATGGAACCACAGGCACACACCACCATGCCCAGCTACTTTTTTTTTAATTATAAATATGTGGGGTACATTTCAGAGTTAGTTACACAAATGTTCGTTATGCAGGTACCCTTGTTGATGAGGTGTGCTTCCCCCAGCCCCGGCATTTCCCGCTACTGCCAATCCTGCCCCCGCCCTCCCCTGGCAGTTTCCCACAACTGCCAATCCCTTTCTTGTAGTATTACCATAGTTGTTCAAGGTCTGCTTATGAGTGAGAACATGTGATACTCGATTCTTTGTTTCTGTGATAAATCACTCAGTATTATAGACTCTAAGTCAATCCAAGTTGCTGCAAAGTTCATAATTTTGTCTTTCTTTATGGCTGTGTAATATTCCATCATGTATACATTCCACATCTTTTTTTATCCAGTCCTCTTTCGATGGGCAGCATGGTTGGTCCCATGTTTTTGCTATTGTGAATAATGCTGCAATAAACATGCATGTGCAAGTAACTTTTTCATAGAGTGATTTGAGTTCCTCCGGGTATATTCCCAGTAGGGGAATTGCGGGGTCGTATGGGAGATGGATTTTTAAATCTTTTAGGACACGCCACACTGTTTTCCAGAGAGATTGTACTAGTTTACACTCCCACCAGCAGTGTAGAAGTGTTTGCTTTTTGTTGCATCCTCTCCAGCATCTGTTGTTTTTTGAGTTATTGATGATGGCTATCCTGATTGGAGTTAGGTGATATCTCAGTGTGGTTTTAGTTTGCATTTCTTTGATGACTAGTGAGGCTGAGCATTTCTTCATGTATCTGTTGGCTGCTGGTATGTCTTCTTTTGAGAAATGTCTATTCATGTCTTTTGTCCACTTAGTAATGGGTCAGTTAATTTTTTTATTTATTGTAGAGACGAGGTTGCTCCCGGTTGCCCAGGCTGGTCTTAAACCCAGGGGTTTGGGTAATCCTCTTGCCTCTGTCTCCCAAAGTGTGGAGATTATAGGTGTGAGCCACCAAGCCAGCTTGCACCTAATCCTTTATGAGGGCTAGACCCAGGAATCATTTCCAAATTGGTTTCCATCATGGAAACTGCCCATTCTGCTACACTCAGGAAGGTGTGGAATCCCCTGAATTTCACTGAAACCCTGGAGTCAGGAATCTGTTGCTTGCTACCAATTCCATATCCACCTCTGAGCTCCCATGAAACTAGTGGCTGTTCACTGAGAAACTGCTGCAGGGAACCAACATTTCTACAATGCCTCTCTCCAGCAGAAAACGGGCGAAGCAGAAGGAAAGTGGCTTCCACGTTCCTGTTGCTTTCCAAGTCTGCCGTGGCTGCACCTAACCGGCTTTCAGAACTCTAGCTGCAAGGGATTCTGGGAAAAGATGCATCAAGCGTTCCAGTCGCTGGTAGCACAAGAAGGCTCAGTAGAAGGAGGTTGAAATGGATGTTGAGTGCCATTCTACATATTCCATCACAGCAGCTTTTCTCCAGTCTGAACAGCTTTTAGCCTGTTACTTAGATGAATACTGACTTTAATAAAAATTTTCTTGTCCTTAGGGGGAAAAAAAATCTCCTGATTTCTAAATGTGGACACCTAGGTTCATTTTTTAAAATTTATTTATTTATTATAGAGTTGCAGGGTATAAGTGAGGCTTTACTCTATAATTGACTATAAGTAGACTGCATGCAGGTGAAGTTTGGGCTTCGAAGTGGCCCTTACTCCTGCTAGTAGTGGAGCAGATACCCTTTCTGTGTGTTTTGAAATAAATTTGCAATTCTATTTAGATTCTGCATTTGCTTTAAAGGTGGTAGAAAATTTGGGGGGAGAGGGATCAAAAGTTAAAGGAATAGATATAATTACGTGAAACAAGTGGATCCACCACAAGTAGACCATAAAAGAAAGCAAGAGTGATTTGTACTTTTATAAGACATCTTTTCATCCGAGGAAAGGTAAGATGGCAACTCTTACATCTTGGCCTATATGATCAGTAGGACACAGCTGGCAAAATATTAGCCTCACTTCCAGCATTTATTCCTATAGCTCTACCTATTGGGAGCATTTCTTCCCCTTCACCAATGATACGTCATTCATGTCATTTACAGAAATAAGTTTGGTTCTTGGATTTTGACTTGAAATCCCCTGAGTGGTCCCTTTCTACTTGGGGTCAAAACCTGTTGGAGAAGCTATGAAGAACTCCCCCGTCACTGGCTCTGACTATGCAGTTCGTCTGGGAAAACTGAGTTGCCCGTGTAAGAGAGGATTTCCATGGCCTCATTGTTCAGCATTGAAACTCACTGATAAAGAGAGATGTGTTTCTTAACACGATAATCTGCTCCTAGTCTCCCGAGGCCCCACTGTAGCTGACTTTCCTGAGGTCTGCATCAGTCTTCCAAAACACATCTGAAACCATGCAGTTCACATTCCAGCTATAAATGGGAGGCACTGACCCAAGTCCAAACAAAAACAAAAATCATCCAAAACCTCCTCTCTTTCCAACATCACAGACTTCAGAATAATATGTTTAGATTCTCCCAGGCTGGAGTTCTTCCAGACAGGGCTGGAGACCAAAGTCACATTGAATATCTCAGCTGACTGATTAGAAATCAGCAAGCCTACCCAGAAAGATATGTCTGAGGTAGGAGAAAGAAGACAGGCCTGTTAAGTGCATGAAGACTAGGAAAGACACATCTGTGCTGTATCACTTGCATACGTTTGTAAAACATTAATGATTAATTACAGGCACAAATACAGACACACACATACCCACATACAAAAGAGAATCACCTCCTCAAAATTCACGGATTCTCATACTGTACTTTTTATGTAGGCTGGCCACAGGATAGCAAATTATGGTTTTAAAAACCGAAATAACAGGTTCACCGGGTGGTGGCTGTCAAGGTGTATCATCTATTGAGTTTTTACCTTTTGACTCACTTTGGTTTGTACCCTTATTTTCAAATGTTGCTTGAAGGAAGTTGTCTAAACCAAAGTTCCCTGACAGGCTCCTGTCAACCAGCCACTCCTCTGACGTTTCACCTGAAAGAAGGCTGTTGATTGGAGATGGAGTCAAAGTTCGAATTATTCTTTGTTTTACTCTTTTATCGCTCTCAGGAGAAGCATGGGAAGCAAGAGTGTCTCCTGTGTTCAATTTAGGGTTAAACATGCCTGGTTATGTCTGTGGGATGGTAGCAGAAGGGTCAGGAGAAAAGGAAGCGGTGCTCGCCAAGAGTATATTTAACTAATGCGTCTCCTGGAAAGGGTATGTGCTGAGGGAAGGAGAGCGGAGACATAGGTAAGCTGTCACCAGGAGCATCAGGTAGGACAATGCTGAGACACAAAGCCTCTCTGTTGTTGGGATGGCTGTCCTTCCTTACTTCCCCAGCACCATCTCTGCCATTCTGCCAGTCTCCATGGACTTGGGCGTGAATTCTAGAAAGATGGTGACTCTTCTTTCAGATGAAAAATGTGTTTCCAAAAAAACTTCTGAGACACATTGGGGGAGGTACAAAAGTGTAAAAAAAAAAAATTTCCTATTACAAGTGAAGTGCATCAGGTCATTGATACGGCAGATACCAGCAGAATACAGCTCACTACCCATTTTTATAAATAAAGTTTTATGAGAACCCAATAAAACTTTTTAATGCATTGTCTATGGCTGGTTTTGCACAACAACAGCTGAACCAAGTACATACAGTAGTTGCGACAGAGACCATATGACCTGAAAGCTTAAAATATTGACAGAGTTTTGTCCCTGGGCATCATCATCATTTACATCTAGCCAAAACAAAGGGGAAAGAGAGTCTGGAGAAGGAAAACTAGATTTTCCAAAGTGGTATGTATCACTTCCAAATATTTAGCATTGTCCTAGAAATTAGTCACATGGCCACATCAAATTGCAAGAGAGGCTGACAAGTGTAATATAGCTTGTATATAACCTAGAGGAAGAGAAAACAGAGATTTAGGAGAACAATTAGCAGACATTGCCTTTGGGCATCAGTGCGAGATGTCACCCACATCAGTGCAGTAGCAGCAGCAGCCATGAGGGACACTTAAGTGGGGGTTTATGGAGTTCAGAAGCTTCAAAGAAGACATAACCAAAGGGAATCAGAGCTGGATGGGCAACAAGGGACGAGACAGGATGATGCCACGTGGTAGCTGAGAATATCGTCTTCAGGGACACACATAAGACATCATCTGAGGGCTTCCAGTGGTAACTGATGAGAGGGAGAGACCTTTGTAAGGAGGGGAAAAGCCAGAGAAATCATTTTTACCCTGTGTCTCTGCATCTGCTTCATGCTTGATGGGGTCTGGGCAGCCTGATTTATACCAAATATAAAAGTAAGCAAAACACATTTAGAGAATTTTCAAAAATATGGTACCATTTGGAAACGCTTACTTCCCATTTGCCTGGCATTTTCTGCGTCTTTCATATATATTAAGGATTCAGAGTATGAAAGTAGCACTAAAGAATATATTGTGTAATAGATTTGGACACTTGACATCAACATCTTAAAGGGAGAGATAATCAGACCTTAGGTGCCTCCTATAGTCATCCCAAACACTTCCTCAAGTCTTGCTAAAGAGATTGAACTTGAGTCTGATCCAGCCCGTAGATTCAGCTGCCAACTTGCAGAAATATAAAAGGTCAAAGGAACATGCCCCATGAGTGTACAACCAGCAAAATCCAGACTATGGGAAACTACAGGTCAAAACAGTCCAGGTCAACAGAAAAAGCATGAGGAAAAGAATGAGGTGGAGAAAGGTACCATAGACTGGAGGGAAGTCTCTTTTTCTAAAGTATGAAATTTTAGGCCATTGTGGCCATTGCCTTGCTAGGCTATGATATGGTCATGTGCTCTTTGAGCTATGTCCAGGCCATGTTTCCTAGCTTTGGCCCCCTCCCCTACCTTGGGGGTGATTCTCCTCTTTCTCTCTCTCTCTCTCTCTCTCTCTCTCTCTCTCTCAGTCTCTCTCTCTCTCTCCCTAATTTACTTTCTAAATAAACTGTATTTTCTAATCTAAAAAAAAAAGTATGACATTTTAAATAATAAGCAAGACTACAGAGTCTAGGGGTGGACATTTGAATATTGAAACTAAACACACAGACAAAGAAGTGATTACTGTAAGTAACAGTAATTAATTCATTATTATTATCCTATGATATAGCAAAATAGTTACATATGGCAGAAAGAAGAAGACTATGATTGGGATGGAGCTTATAGAGGAGTTTATGGTGGCGAACAAAGTTCTATTTATTGATCTAGTGATGGTTACAAAGACTGTAACCTTTGAATTCATAAGTAATTCATTAATGCATACACACATCCATGGAGGGGATTCTGCATCTGCATTTTATTTTAGAATTTTAAAATAATGACTCTTTTGAACAAACTACAATCATTAATAGACATCAAAATGTGAATTCAAGTCCTCTTCATCAGAATCATGTTAAAAAAAAAACTCAGCAGTAAATTGGTGACTTATAGATAATGTTGATGTAATTAATATAATATTTTTGTTATATTAAACCAATGTAGTTTCATCCCTCATAAACCTCAAATTCTAATCTGCCTATGGTTCTCCCCATCTTTTCCCTAACCTCTTAATTCATTAGGGTTCATTGCTTCACACTGCCAAGAACGGCAGTCATCAGTTGGCTCCAGTTTTACAATATGAAATTTTACAACCACAGCAAGGCAAATGCCTGAATGCAGAAACTTTTGATTTAGCAGGAGCCAGGCTTTCTTGAGGAGGAAAAGGGTTTTATTGAAATTCCCCAAAGCTGAGCATTTTGCATCAAAAGCCAAGCTTGAAGGATTCAGATACGTCCTTAAATGCTGCCCTAACAAAGGAAAGAAGAGAAGTGTAACAGAGTGTCCATTCTCGAAGACAGGAATGGAAAATGGAAAGTCATTTTTGTGCTGGCAGAAGAGGAAGAGCTAGATAAGTGCTAGATAGACAAGGGATCAGATGTGGAAGGCCCACTTCCCTTCTCCCTATCCAGGGGTCAAACTCCAGCAACAGAGAGTAGTCCATAGACAGGAAAGCACCCATATGGAATTGGGGCATCCATTGTTGATTCTCTGCTTTCTGGGTAGAGACTGGGCCAATCATAAACCTTTCTGAAAAGCGCTGCATTTGAAATGGCCCAGTCTCCACCATGTCAGCAGAGGTGGGGAGTGAGAGACAGTCTTCACAGCTGAGAAAGGTAACTGTTGAGTTTAAGGACCAGCCCCCTAAGGTGTACACACTCCATTGAAGTGTGTATAAAGAAAGGCCCCATGGACTCTTGTAGGGGAATGCAGAAATATTTAGAGCCTGAGTCCAGAAGAGTACTGCAACATTGATCACAAATCTCAAAATCAAATGTACACAAGTATCAGTTATAGAAAGTCATAGGATGTCCAAAAGACCAGTCATATGTTGAGACCAAGCAAGCCCAAGCACTGCTGGGCCAAGACCAAAGGACAGCAAAGAGATCAGAGTCATGCCCCTGGGCTGCTGCCATTATTGTAATTGACCTTCCCCTTGTTCCCAGATGCCACTGAGAAAAGAAGAAATTCTTCCAGATGCCCTTTGCGGAAACACAACCAAACTTTGAAATGAACTGTGTTAATATTTAACTATGGCTGAAAAAAATCAACTGGATCAAATTTAGGCTGCTGAACTGGGAGAAATTACATTATCTCCTAGGCAGAATGAGACCTCACGGGTAAAGCTGAGACTGATTCTAGAAAAGAAAACCACGTTTCCACCTTCCTAAGCTCTGATGTATAAATTTCTACCTGTTACAATAGATGAAGCTTTTCCATACTTAGGTTAATGCTATCACCTGTCAAAAAGTCACTTCACCTTCTTTAAGTTACAGACACACACGTACACACATACACAATCTTTGCCACCTTTCAGAGCCGATATCTAACACTATCAGGACAACAATACCATCATAAAAAATTGCTAAGAAAACTAAATAGCACATTCAAAGAAATGTTAAATCTCACAACTTTTATACTTCCACATATTAGATAACAAGGCTGAAAACTCATTAAATAAGTGGTAATGGAAAGAACTGATTTTGTTTATTCTAAAGTCAGGGGCCTTTAAAAAAGTGACAGATATCAAGGAAAAGTCTTTAGCTGCCAGTAACCAAAGAGTGACAAGCACTTCTCCCTCTGCTAGCAGCACCAATGTAGAACAAACATGCCCGGCATCCGGCAAGCCATCTCAAACACATAAGACCGCACACAGGGACTCCAGTATCAATGCAGTGAACATGACTCACTGACAGCCGCCTAGCCTGGCTATGTCACTGAAAAAGGAACTATGGTCACATGTTGGGTGTTTTCAGCCCCACCCACACACATGGTTAACAATCGTCGTCAACACACCCCTTAAAAATACAATGTGCAAAACATGCAATGTGGAATACATTGTTTAAAAAGTTAAATTAGACGTTAATAATACTGAGGTGGTGAGTGGATACAGACTGACAATGTGAGTGGCCTTTTCTCACTTTATTATCTGTGATGTGGTTGTGTGCCGATTTGGTTTAACAAGTTTATAAACAAATCAATCTTCCCTTGGCAACTAAGAGATGAACCCAGCTAAATAAGGGAAGCCTAACTACTAAAAATGTTTCTCAGTATTTTTTAAAGAAAGGCTTAAAGTGACAGTATCTTCTTAGTTATATATATTTTATATTACAATTCACATTATAACATATTTTCATCTGATATCAAGTATTAAGCACATTATTGAAATGTGGCTTTGCTCTTATAGAAATTTTGGAACTTAAGGAAATGTCTAAAACTAAACCAAACAACTTGTTTTCAGTATACTTCAATGTCAAGAGTTGTGCCTAATGGTTTTCATGAATTAGCAATGTTTAGAGCAAAACACGTTTTAGAGAAATGTTTAAATGTTTTGTGTTTTATATGTAAATTCATTTTTATGAATTTTAAATAAAAAGCTATTAGTCCTTTTAAAATAAAATCAGTTGTTCCAAAACTGTGTAAATAATAATGTCTGTATAAATTATGCCATAGATGCTATAGCCTTCTTAAAGGGAAAATATTCATAGACTTTCATCTTGGAATGCTATTGCTGAGGTATAATCTCACTGAACAACTGAATAGATTCCCAATGCTTCCAATTAATATGTGTGCAGATCTTTGAGCAATAACTACACTTCTGGCAGCATCTGGAATTGTGAAAATTATCTAGCATCATGTATTCAGTTTTGCAGATGAAGTAATTAAAGGTCTGAGAAATGCAGTCACATTCTTTGGGTCAAAAATGGGCTTAAACTTTTGCTCGCTGAAGATTGTTCTGGGAAATTACACTCTCCCATAACTCCCTCAGGCTAGAGTCCTACTTTCCCTTCAGTTCTTGAACTGTAACCCAGTGATAGAGGCAGCAACAAGTAGATGTATTAGACAAGGAAAAAATATCCAAATCATCATGGCTTCCATCTTTCTCCCTGACTAATATCCCTAAAGATTTGGGGACCACATTTGAAAGAATGTTCAAAAGCAATCTCAGCACCACTCCCCACTCTGGCCTGAGAAATAGTTATACCTTTGTATTCAACCTTGGGAAGACAGTTAACGTCGTCTCTCTATTCATTATTATCTCTTAATCCCCATTTTCTTCTTTGATCAGTAATTTCTCACTTAATAACCATAATCTGCAGCTTCTGCTTATAATGCCAATAATCCCTGAATTCCATCAATGGCGGAGGGCAGTGATCCCCAAACTCCTATCTTGTCTTCTTTTCAAACACATTATCCAATTAAAGATAATGCTCTTTACCCACTTAGAGACTGATGTATATTCGTATCAACTGTTACATTCTTCACCACACATTTTCTTTAAAAGGCATTAAAAAGTCATGACCGCAATAAGTTTTGTTTTGTTTTGTTAGCCAGTCGATGACATCGCACAAATCCAAAATGAATTAGCATGCCACAATTTAAATTGCATTTCTCAAAGTCACAAAGTTTCATTCAAATGGCAGCTTTAAACTTTTCTGTGTAAGGATACATACCCCACCACCATACTCCCCCCAACGAGAAGAGAGACTAAACAAGATAAAATTCAAATACATGCAGCCTGTAACAGAAAAGAGAGAGAGAGGGAGGGAGGAAGGAAAAGAGAAAAAGCCTTAGTGAGAAAGGATGAATAAGAGGGTAGGAGAAAATGTGAGATAGTCATTTTTTCCAAGAAATTGATGAGAAAGGGCAGAGTGAAAGCGGGAGACATTTGGCGAGGTGAGAGAGAGGGTGGGCAGGTCCCACAGTGCTCATGTCTGACCTGAGTTAACCACCTTTACACAGGTCCTACCCTAAGCCCTAAGTCTAAGGTAATAATTATATTAAGGATATTAACAACTTCACGTAAGATGTAGAAGAAAGTAAATAATGGAGTTCCTTGGGAGAAAGAAAGGAAGGAAGAAATGAGAGACAGAGAAAGAAAGGAAAAGAAAAAAGTGTTGAAGCCAAGTAACTAGGATGATTAGTTCTTATTTTAACCTCTCTGCTTAGTTGCTAGGGGAGCTTAACCAAGTAACAGGAAAACTGAAGGCTCATAAATAAAACAGGAAAAATGACATCGTTCTTTCTAAAAGCGCTTCATGGTGTTTTGATTGATCATTGAAAAGGGCTAGAACCAACCTGAAGTGCTTTGTGGACATTAACAATATATGAAAATGTATTTGAAGATTTAAAAAGAGGAAAATAACCCTGACGTATATATAAATGCCACAAGGAAAAATAAATAATAATCTCTCAAAGGTTAACAGGTAGAAAAAGAGAACTAACGCTCTGATGAATTAAAGTGCCTACTTGAAATATCTGATGTAATGCTTTTACTCTGGCCAACCATTTAGAAAACAGATCCCAGCTCTGGTAATAGCTATATCACTTGGAGTGCACAAGGAAAAAAACAGATCTACAACTTAATGAAGCTGAAGTGAAAAATAATCTTTCCCGGGTGTAATGGCTCACGTTGGTAATCCCAGCACTTTGGGAGGTTAAGGCAAGAGGATTGCTTGAGCCCAGGAGCTCGAGATCAGCTGGGCAACATAGCAAGACCTCATATCTACAAAAAAGTAAAATTTGCCTTGTGTGGTGGTGCATTCCTGTAGTCCCAGCCATTCGAAAGGCTGACACAGGAGGATCACTCAAGTCTACAGGATAGAGGCTACAGTGTGCCATGATCGTGTCACTGCACTCTAGCCTAGACAACAAAGTGAGGCTCTGACTAAAAAATAAATAATAAAATGAGCTCATACAAGTCAATAGAAAAAAAAATCTCATTCGGAAAAAAACGAGACAAAATATACCAAAAATTAATGGGTACAGAGTTTCAGCTTGGACAGATCCAAAAAGAAAAAAAAGAAAAAGAAAAAGAAAATAATCTTTGTAGGGCACCAATCACTCAGCCAGGTTCAAGGAGCAAAGCTTTCCTTCCTAGAAGATCGCTGGTAACCAAGTGAGAACCCTAAACCATCAGATCATTTGTTGGTCATAAAAACAGTAAGAATTCAGGAATAGCAACATTCAGTATATTTTAATCACCACTGAGACACTGATTTTTTTTTAAGCCAAGCTAGAGTATCTGGCTCTGCTTATTTAGAGGGCAGGGAGGAGATTCAGTAAGTACAAACACATTCCTGCTTTCAAGTTTTTCTCTATCAAGATGATAGAGAAACCACTGTGCCCTCATATTAACAAGTGTTACTTAAACACCTGCTACTAACCATGGTGGATGGTTGCTACCAAACAACACTACTTAGCTGGTGGGCACAAAGAAACTAGAGAAACCATATAGGAATTGTCAAAGGCTAATACAAACCACCCTGCCACAGCCCCTATAATTCTCCCGTGTGGCCAGTCAGGAAACCAGATGATATCTGGAGAATGACAATGATCTACTGGGAATTAAATAAAGTTATATCTCCTCTGCATGCTTCTGTAACCAATGTTACTGATCCATTGGACCAGTTAGGGACACAATTGGGCATATACCATTTTGTAGTGGTTTTGGCTAATGTCGTCTTAGTGTGGATATTCACGCAGATTCTCAAGACCAGATTGCATGCTTTTGGAAAGGAAGACAGTGGACGCTCACAGTGCTGCCTATGGGCTATTTGCACAACCCTATGTTATATCACAGCATGGGCGCTCAAGATTTGGAAAGTTGGAGGTGACCTGCATCAGCATCTCTGTTTCATTGTATAGTTGATGACATGCTCATCTCTGATTCTCTGGCAGGGGAAAGGATTATCTGGTGTTCTTAACAAGAGCCAGGCTTTCCTCCCCTCCCCCAGCCAACACTACCCAAACAGCTGCAGGAATTTGGGGGTCTGTTGGAGGGCATGTTTCCCACATTTAGTGCAGATGGTATGACCCCTATATAAACTGACCAAAGAAGGGATCCCAGTGGGACTGGACAGAGGAATGTCAACAGGCATTCAGTGCCACCAAAATCGCTGTGGCCACAGTCCAAGCACTGGGCATTTTAAACCAATCCCTTCCCTGGGAATTAGAGGTAAATGTCACCCAGAAGGAAAATGCCTGGGAGCTCTGGTAGCCACAGGGGAAAACTCAGCTTCTTCCTGTTGGCGTTTGGCCGCAGACTTGGAAAGGCGCCAAAACCCACCACAGCCCCATGGAACACCACCAGGTCAATGCGGTATGTCAAGCTCTCTCTCGACAACAGAGCTGATTAACAGATAAGCCCTGCCCGGATCCTACAGCTCAGCAACACAGACAACGACCCTGAAAAAACGGTGAGCAAGCTCTCCACAAGTCCTGTAAGTGAGCTCCTACTGCCAGTAACATTCATTGATGCAGCTGAGCAACTGGCAAAGTAAATGGGATTGTCCCATCACCCATTAGGGAGGGACTATCACTGGTCTCAGAAGAGACTTGGTACACAGACAAATTGTGTCCGGGGCAACCCCCTCTCTGGTGAACCTTGCATACCAGCCGAAAACAGAGACTATCTGGATGGAAGACAGTACCAGGCAGAGAAGTCAGCGGGCAAAGTTGCCGGCTATTTGGTTGGTGATATCCAAAGGGCCAGCCCACTGACAGTTTACAGAGACAACTGGACAGTGTTCAAAGGACTGACGCTGGGAATGCCACAATGGCACCAGCAGCAATGGACTGTTATGAACAGGCCCCCATGGGGCCAAGGAATGGGGCAGGACATTTATACCATGAGCCTCCAAAAGCTATTCACCATCTTCCATGTCTCTGAACATTCTCTCCCGCAGAGTCTGGGGAATAATGCGGCAGATACCCTCGCCTGCAAAGGTGGCTAGAAGAGGCCCTGCGGAGGATATAGCCAATTGGCTACATTGTAAAATGAAACATGATGGACTGAAAACACTGTGGGAATTTGTAAAAGCTTGGAGTGTTCCCATTAAACGCTCTTGGCATAGTGACTGCTTGGAATGAGTGTGCTGAGAGGCACCCACAGCTGTCAACAGAAGGAGGACATGTCATACGGGGTTGTGAGCCCTTGCCCCGCTGGCAAATGGACTATATCGGCCCCTTCCCATGCAGGAAGGGGCCCTCCCTCACTTGTGCTGATACTACTACAGGATTACGGCAGGCCTTCCCTGGCAAGCCAACTACACAGCACTCAGCCATCAGAGGACTGTCACAGCTCCTGGCAGCATACGGCACCACTGAAGTCATAGAAAGTGGCCAGAGAATCCACTTTACTCAACATCATTGCAACAATGGGCTGAGCAGCTATGTATGGACTGGTGATTCCATCTACCTTACCATAACACAGACACTGGTCTAATAGAAAGATATAATCACAATGCTAAAGGACACTTTGAAAACAGATGACCCAACTGCACAAAGCAATCAGCACTCTCAAGGAGAGACCCCGTGCTGGCCATCTGCCACCCCCAGATATGCTGACACAGCCATGGGCAAAGCCCCTGAGGGTGCCAATCCGGAAGCAAGAATCATCATTGCGACCAAGCTGGGGAAGCTATAATAACCGGCTGCTGCCTGCCCTACAGAACATAGCACCCAGAGAGAACACTCTCCATTGCCCCTGAGAAGTTCAGTCTGAACCTTGTTGATGCTCCCTGATGGCTCCCTGGGGGAGGAGATAGATCATAATGTAGATATTTGTCCTATGGTTATGGGAAAATGGATAAATGCCATTAGGTGTAATAACCCTGGGTCTCAAATACTGAGAAGGAAGACTATTATCATTTCTTTTTTATTTCCCAATAGTTTTGAGGGTTACAAATAGTTCTTGGTCTGAGCTGTCTCCACCACCCACACCTGTGCACACTGTACTCGACTGGTGATTTTTTTGGCCCTCCACCTCTCCCCTTCCTCGGTCTCCAGTGTCCATTATATCATTCTCTGTGTCTTCGCATATCCTTAGTTTATCTCCCACTTCTAAGTGAGAACATGCGGTGTTTGGTTTTCTGTCCTGAGTCGGTTTGCTGAGGGTGATCTTCTCTAATTCCATCCAAGTTGCTGCAAAAGGCATGATTTCATTCTTTTTGAGAGCTGAATAGTATTCCATAATGTATACAAACCACATTTTCATTATTCACTTACCAGTTGACGGGCATTTAAGTTGATTTCACGTCTTCACAATTGTGAATGGTGCTGTGATAAACGTGTGGGTGCAGGTGTCTTTGTTATATGATGATCTTTGTTCCTTTGGGTAAATACCTAGTAGTGGGATTCCTGGATCAAATGGTAGATTTAGTTGCTTGAGAACTCTCCATACCACTTTCCATAGAGTTTGTACTAATTTACACTCCCAGTAACAGTGTATAAATATTCCTTTTTCTCCATATCCATGCCAGCATCTATTGTTTTTGGTTTTTTTATTAATGGCCATTCTGACTGATATAAGGTAACATCTTGCTGTTGTTTTGATTTGCATTTACCTGATGATGCGTGAGGATGAGAATTTTTTCATGTTTGTTGGCCATTTGTATACCTTCTTTTGAGAGATTTCTGTTTATGTCATTTGTCCACTTTCAATGGATTATTTGCCTTTTTTTCTTGCTGATTTGTTGGAGTTTTTGTAGATTCTGGAAGTTAGTCCTTTTTCAGAAAATATCTTCTCTCATTCTGTAGGTTGCCTATTTGCCTTGTTGATTATTTCTTTTGCCATGCAGGAGCACTTTAATTTAATTAAGTCCCATTTGTTTATTTTGGATTTTGTTGCATTTGCTTTGGGGATTTTTACCATAAAGTCTTTGCCTAGGCCGATGTCCAGAAAGGTTTTTCCTAGGTTTTCTTCTAGAAATTTTTATGGTTTCATGTCTGACATTAAAGTCTTTAATCCATCTTGACTTAATTTTTGTATATCAGGGGAGATATGGATCAAGTATCACTTGTCTGATGTAGCTATTCAGTGTTCCAAGCACCACTTGTTGAATAGGGTGTCCTTTCCCCAGTGTATGTTTTTGTCTGTTTTGTGGAAGATCAGTTGGTTATGGGTATTTGGGTTTATTTCTGGGTTCTCTATTCTGTTCCATTTGTCCATATATTTGCTTTTGTGCCAGTACCGTGCTGTTTTAGTTACTACTGCCTTGTAAGATAATTTGAAGGCAAGTAATGTGATGTCTCCAGTTTTGTTCTTTTTGCTTAGGATTGTTTTGGTTATCCTGGCTCTTTTTTGGTTCTATATGAATTTTAGGATTGTTTTTCTAATTCTGTGAAAAATGACATCAGTGGTTTGATAGGGATTGTATTGAATCTATAGATTACTTTGGGTAATATGGTCATTTTAACAATATTGACTCTTCCAATCCATCCCAGCAATGGGATGTTTCTATAATTTTTTTTATCAGAGTTTTGTAGCTCTCCTTGTAGCGATCTTTCATCTCTTTGGTTAAATATATTTCTAGGTATTTTAGCTTTTTGGCTGCTATTATAAATAAAATTGAGTTCTTGATTTGATTCTCAGCAGTGCTACCGATTTGTGTGTGCTGATTTTGTATCCAGAAAGTTTACCAAATTCATTTATCAAGTCCAGAAGTCTTTTGGAGGAGTTTTTAGCATTCTCTAAATATAAGATCATATAACCTTCATAGAGATAGTTTGATTTCTTCTTTTCCAATTTGTGTACTCTCTTTCTTTCTCTTTCCTGATTGCTCTGACTGAGACTTCCAGTACTATGTTGAATAGGAGTGGTGAAAGTAGGCATCCTTGTCTTGTTCCAGTTCTGAGGGGGAACACATTCAAATTTTCTCCATTCAGGATGACATTCACTGTGCATTTATCATATATGGCTTTTATTATTTTGAGAATGTTCCCTCTATGCCTATTTTGCTGAAGGTTTTTATCATGAAGGGATACTGGATTTCTTTTTTCTGCATCTATTGAAATGATAATGTGATTTTTATTTTGAATTCTGTTTATGTAATGGATCATGTTTATTGACTTCCATATGTTGAACCAGCCTTGCATCCCTGGAATAAAACCCACTTGGTTATGGTATATTTTTTTTTAAGTGCTGTTGAATTCAGTTTGCTAATATTTTGTTAAGGATTTTTGTGTCCATGTTCATAAGTGATATTGGTCTGTAGTTTTCTTTTTTTTTTTTTTCCGACTTTGGTATCAGAGAAATACTAGCCTTGTAGAATGAGTTAGGGAGGAATCCTGTCTCCTCAATCTTATGGAATAGCTTCAGTAAAATTGGTACCAGTTCTTCTTTGAAGGTCAGGTGGAATTCAGCAATTAGTCCATCAGGTCCTAAACTTTTTTGCTGTTGTTGGGAGACATCTACTTGCTGTTTCAATCTCTACTTGTTATTGGTCAGTTCAAGGTTTCTATTTCTTTCTGCTTCAAGGCCGGGGTTTTGTATATTTCCAAGAATTTTTCCATTTCCTCCAGATTGTCTAGTTTGTTTCCATAAAGGTGTTCATAATAGTCTCAGATGATCTTTTAAACTTCCATCATATCAGTTGTGATGTCTCTATTTTCATTTCTGATTGAGCTCATTTGAATCTTCTCTCTTTGTTTCTTAACTAATCTAGCTAATGGTCTATCAATTTTGTTTATCTTTTCAAAGAGCCAAATTTTTGTTTCATTGATCCTTTGCATTGTTTTTATTTCAATTTCATTTAGTTCTGCTCTGATCTTTATTATTTCTTTTCCCCTGCTAGCTTTGGGTTTGGTTTGTTTGTGCTTTTCTAGTTCCTTGATATGTGATGTTAGGTTGTTGATATGCAATCTTTCAATCTTATTAATGTAATCCTTAAACGCTATAAATTTTCCTCTGAGCATAGCTTTGGCTGTGTCCCAGAGGTTTTTCATAACTTGTTTCATTGTTGTCATTCATTTTGAGGAATTTTTAAAATTTTCATCTTGATTTCATTGCTGACCCAAGGGCCATTCAGGAGCAGATTGTTTAACTTCCATGTTTTTGTTTGGTTTCACAAGTTCTTCTTGGAATTAATTTCTAGTTGTATTCCACTGTGGTCTGAGTAGGCGTTAAATATAATTTTGATTTTTTTCAAATTTATTGAGATTTGACTTGTGGCCTATCAAATGAATCTATCTTGGAGAATGTTCCCTGTGCTGACTAGAAAAATGTATATTCTGTAGTTTTGGGATGGAATGTTCTGTAGATGTTTGTTAGTTCCATTTGCTCTAAAGTCTGATTTAACTCCATTGTCTCTTTATTGATGCTCTGCCTTGATTATCTATCTACTGCTGTCATTGGAGTGTTGAAGTCCCCCAATATTATTTTAATGCCATCTCTTTTTTCAATCTAGCAGAATTTGTTTTATAAAGCTGGAAGTTATTATCATTTCTATGAGGCAATTCAGGACACCTCCACTGTTCTTTCATGTCACGGACAGGAGAGCTCCCAGGCCTTGATAGGGCATGGTATTCCAGGCCAGGAAGGCCTACCCAAACTGTCACGGTATTGTCACAAGACAGAAATGTTGTGTGCATTTTGTCTGATAATAAAGACTTACCTCTTCTTGTTTCTCTCAAACATTAGCCTCAGCTCCAGGAATATGTTCCTCCAATGAGTGGGAACCCTTGGCCAAGTACACATGTCAGCACCCTGGGACTGCTCAGAGTTCCCCATGTCGAGGATGCCATGGAGCATGAAACTGGCCAATGAGTCAAAGAGAAACACTTTCTGTCACTGGGGCCTATTTCAGGACTTGCCACAGGAATTTAGTGGACACAGTGAGACCATTTTCTACTTGGTGAGGGAGCAAGTCAATAAGAGTCATCCCTCCCTGGGATATTCAGTATGAGATATGCTAGGATAGTTAACAGCTAAACAGATAAAGACAAGGGGCTGTGCCCTACTATTCATTGAGTGCACCACTAATGAAACTGCCCAGAAAGAGCCTGGGTTCCTAAAAACCTGTGCTCTCACACCACTACCCTCACTGCAAATGAGTTCTGGGGAAGACAAGACCCTAAGAAAATAACAAGAGCCCATCCAGCCCCCTGGGACACCTTGTGGGCATGTGGCACCCACTGATGACCCTACTTGTCATACAATTGGACTGGCTGTTGTACATAGGGATGGCCATACATTCTCAGGAAGGTCTTAGATACTCTCACCAGTCAACCCTCAAATTGGGACAGGTTCACAGCCTGGCATCATGTAAAACTGACTCCTTGGTGGTTTGACCTGGTGTCTATCTTCATGCCACAAGTAAGAAACATATTCATATCAAAAGCTATAGAAGCCCTTGCTAACCACACTGCAACTGCCCTTGGTTACTTGAAATACTCTATCCACCTCCTCATTGATGAAGTTACACAAAAATGCATGGTGGTATTACAAAACAGAATGACGTTAGATTAACTCACTGCTGCACAGGGGAGCACCCATGCCATAATTAAAATTGAATGCTGTGTACACGTTCTTGACAATGATCATGATGTGTCCATGGCCCTTAATGCCCGGAATACTGAAATCATTTTTTTTTTCCCAAATGGCTGAAGACCTCTTTTCCAAGTGGTTTGGGGCACTACGCTCTTCTGGCAAAAAGTAGTCAGAGGTTGTTGTAATCACTGTAGCAATTCTGCTGTTCGGATTCTGTACCCTTTATGGCATAGGCAGGAGGATATGGATGCAATGTTTAATGTGTGTGTCTACCTCAAGGAACTTGTGGACGATCAATGTTACGAGAAAATGGTAAGGGTAGAAAAAGGACAGTGTAGGGGTGGAGTGTGAGGACACCACCTCT
>CAUYQG010051389.1:0-10936 GCA_963574415.1 Tarsius wallacei | reverse complement strand
TGCAAAAATTCTCAACAAGATTCTAGCAAATCGGATCCAAAAACACATCTCAAAAATCATCCACCATGACCAAGTAGGCTTTGTCCCCAGGATGCAGGGCTGGTTCTTTGAAGTAATTAACAAGACTGATGGACCTCTAGCCAGAATGACCAAGAACACCTGAATGGAAACAAACTTGACAACCTAAACAAGGACTTTCTAACATCATACAACCTCCCAAGGTTGAAACAAGAAGACGTTGAGACACTACACAGACCATAACAACCCAGGAAATTGACTTTGTCATAAGAAAACTACCTACAAAAATAAAAAAGCCCTGGACCGGATAGCTTTCCAGCAGAATTCTACAGAATGTACAAGGAGAAGCTGACACCAAACCTACTGAAAGTATTCCAGGCAATTGAGAAAGATGGAATTCTCCCCAAATCATTTTACAAAGCTAACATCACACTGATACTCAAACCGGGTAATGAACATACATGCAAAAATTCTCAACAAGATTCTAGCAAATCGGATCCAAAAACACATCTCAAAAATCATCCACCATGACCAAGTAGGCTTTGTCCCCAGGATGCAGGGCTGGTTCAACATCCACAAGACCATAAATGCAATGAAATACATCAACAGATGTAAAAACAAGAACCTCATGATTATATCATTAGATGCAGAAAAAGCTTTTGATAAAACCTTTGGACATTGCTTCTTGATAAAAACCCTCAAACACCTAGTTATAGAAGGAATATACCTCAAAACAGTACACGCTATCTACGATAAACCCACAGCCAGCATATTGCTAAATGAACAGAAACTGGAAACATTTCCCCTGAAAACCAGATCAAGACAAGACTGCCACTCTCACCCCTTTTGTTCGACATTGGGTTGGAAGTCCTAGCTAGAGCAATTAGACTAGAGAAGGAAATTGGGGGTATCCAAGTAGAAAAAGAGGAAGTCAAGTTATCCCTCTTTGCTGATGATATGATCCTATACCTTGAAAATCCAAGAGAATCTGTCAAAACCCTGCTTGCACTGATAAAGGACTTTGGCAAAGTCTCAGGTTATAAAATAAATGTGCAAAAGACAGTCACATAAATTACCAGCAGCATTCTTCTCAGACCTGGAGATGACAATACAGAAATTCATAAGGAAACACAAATGACCACGAATAGCCAAAACAATCCTTAGTAAAAGAAACAAAGCAGGAGGTATCATACTTGCAGATTTCAGACTTTACTATAAGGCTACAGTAATCAAAACAGCCTGGTATTGGTACAAGAACAGGCATAGGGACCAATGGAACAGAATACAGATTCTGGAAGCAAAACCTCAATTTCTCAACTATCTTTGATAAGGCCTCCAACAACAACCACTGAGGAGAGGAGAACCTATTCAGTAAACGGTGGTGGGAAAATTGACCACATGCAGAAGATTGAAACAAGTCCTCTACCTATCACTATACACAAAAATCAACTCTAAATAGATAAAAGACCTAAATGTAAAACCTCAAACTATAAGAACCTTAGAAAATGCAAGAGACACCCTTATGGAAATTGGAACTGGCAACCAATTCCTGATAAAAACCCCATGTGTCCATGCCATTAGAGATAAGATAGACAAGTGGGACTGCAACAAACTGACAAAGAAACCATCAAGAGAGTGGGGAGACAGCCCACAGACTGGGAAAAAATGTTTGCCAACTGGGTATCTGACAAAGGCCTAACATCCAGGATCTATAAGGAACTCAAATGTGCTGAAAAAACCCCCAAACAAACAGCCCCATTAAAAAGTGGCAAAAGCCATGGATAGACACTTCTCAAAGGAAGATATACAGGCAGCCAATAGACACATGAAAAAGTGCTCAGCCTCACTCATCATCAGAGAAATGCAAATCAAAACCACATTGAGATAACACCTAACCCCATTAAGAATCATCCTCATTAATTAAAAAAAACAACAGATACTGGCGAGGATGCAGAGAAAAGGGAACGCTTCTACACTGCTGGTGAGAATGCAATCTATTGCAACCTCTTTGGAAAACAGTGTGGTGATTTCTAAAAGAACTAGATATTGACCTTCCATATGACCCAGCAATCTCCCTACTGGGAATATACCTGGAGGAACTCAAATCATTCTACAAAAAAGATACCTGCACATGCATGTTTATTGCAGCACTGTTCACAATAGCAAAAACATGGAACCAACCGTGATGTCCATAAAACTGGACTGAATAAAAAATGTGGTACATATACACAATGGAATATTACACAGCCATAAAGAAGGACAAACATATGGACTTCACAGCAACTTGGATGGATTTAAAGTCTGTCATACTCAGTGATCTATCACAAAAATAAGAACAGAGTACCACATATTCTCACTCATAAGTGGATCCTGAACATTTACCATAATACTATAAGAAAGGGATTGGCTGTAGTAGGATACTGCCGGGATGGGAGAGGGAGGAGCACAACATCAATAAGGGTACCTGATCTCAAACCAGGCAAAGTGGGGACAAAAGGTAGGCCCAAACTTTATTTGTAAGATGACCACTTGTATACCTAATCTTGAATTGTACCCCACATCTTTAAAATAAAATAGAATTTTAAAGAATTATATGTTTATAATTATATTAATTTTAAAGAATTGCATTATATATGTATAATTTTAAACAATTTTATATATATTTATTTTTAAAAAGTATGTGTGTGTGTATATATATGTATATATTTGACTGGGCAAGGTAGCTCACACTTGTAATCCCAGCACTTTGGGAGGCTAAGGCAGGAGGATAGCTTGAGGCCATGAATTTGAGAGCAACCTGTGCACATAGCAAGACCGTGTCTCTACAAAAAATTAGCCAGGTATAATTGCGGGCCACATCTACAGTCCTAGCTACTCAGAAGGAGGCTAGGCTGGGTGACAGAAAGACTGTCTCACATGAATATATATATTCTCACTCATAAGTGGATTCTGAACATTTACCATAATACCATAAGAAAGGAATTGGCTGTAGCAGGGTATATATATATTTGATTTGATAACAGAAGTAGGCCATCATGAACAAATTTATCACATGACAAGTTTGTTTACATTATATCATTAATTATATTGTCATAACAATAGAAGAAAACTTTATTGTCTTTGTTTACAGTAAGGAAAAATGAATATAGTCTAGCTTAGAAATCTATTAATAAATTGGGAGCATATGATATTGATATGAAAAAGCTCCAGGCCAGAGGTATAATGATGGACAACTGTGGCAGGTATTAAACGTGTTGAAGTCATTATATCCCCTCCCCAAAGTGATTAAACTAAATCTGCATTTTGTTCAGTTCACAGTCTTAATATGTCAAACTTCTGTTTATATTAATCCAAATATTGCAACCTTTTAAAAATGTGGTAAAAAGTATATGTACATTTCTTATAAATTCAACAAGCATGGGATATTCTCATTTCTGTTCTAAAAACTACCTTATAAACACAATTGGGTAGTGAAAGGACATGACATGGGTTTAATATACCCAGTGACCAGCCATTTTAACATGGCCTAAATCTCATGTTTTTCTAGCAGTTCACTTAACTTGCCCTCTAATCACTAGCCAAGGACAGAACCGGTTTCTCAGAGGTAGCTATTGGTAGCTGCTTTACAACACTCTCCCCAGCTTGTTACGAATTAGCTTTTCTATTCCAAGTATTTGCCTTTGCCCATAAGACCCAGATTAACCTAATCAGCCCTTTGTGACCTGTGTGACATAGACACCATGGCAACAATCATGTGGGTAACGTACCCATCTGCCTACTGTCCGTCACCTGACGTCAGTACCTACACTTACCTGCCCCTTCGTGATGACGTGGAACAGATCACCACCCAATCACCTTACTGATCTGTCCCCATCAAAGGGAAGGATTAAAGGACTCAACCATGAGCAGTCAGCCACCACTGCCTTACTAGACTCCGGTGTGGCCATGTGTTTGGAGCTATGGCCACCACTGTGTTTCCTGGCTTTGGCCTTCCCCCTTCCCTTGGGGAGGTAAATCTCTTTTTCTCTCTAATTTACTTTCTAAATAAACTGTATTTTCGAATCTACTTCTGTGCAATTCCTTGCATCTTTCTCGTGACACTGGATCATACACCAGACATCCACATCCCTGCGGACCTGACCTAAGATTCTGGAGGCCCTGCTGGGAGTGTAGCCTAACAGGTAGCCAATGAACATAAAGATAAAATGCAATTAGGGCACTTCACACACAAATTACCAAATGCTAATACACACACATATAATCTTAAAGGAAGAAATACACAATACTGAAACCAAAAACATTTTGATGCTTTTTAAATAATATTTTGAACAGAGGGGAAATAGTTAATAAGAATCTCCAACAAAAAATCATGAAAACAAAGAAAACAGAATGCTTATCAGAAGGTCTATTCACTTGTTTACAGTGAATGACAGTAACTTTTTAATGAATGCAAAACTTTAATAAGACGTAAGAATATGCTTTCCAAATGTGAGGAGAAAAAAATATAAAGTTTCTATTAGTATGGAAAACAGCCATATAAAATTAGGGAGAACATAGTCATGCAAATTTCACCTGTGAAATGGAAACTAACGTGGCTTCAAATTGTGATTCTTTAACAGGGGTGAGATAAATAGGAAGGGGGCACAGTATCTGTAACTTAAATAAAATATTAAATTAAGAATAAACCAGGACGAATCTAGCAGGCCCGGTGCAGGCCTTTCCCCCATCTCCCCTCCAGCCAGCTGACTCAAGTCATATAACATTGCCTTAACACATGCGCCACTTCCTGACAGATGAGCCAAGTCATAAATTACAAAATTGGGCCTAACAACACTGGACCTTGCTTTAACAATGGGGGGTTGTAAATTAAAAAGCAAGACCTTGCATCAACAATGGAAGACTAAAAGGGAATGTAGCGAAACTCCCCTCTCCTCAAGGTAACTGTTAACCTCTAGAGAAATATTTTCTAGAATCTCAGAGGCAAAATGCTGATTCAGGCTCACAAAGAAAAATCTGCCCAGACACATCTGCTAACTGCCAAAATTAGAACCCAGGGCTCACCCTCCACAATTTCCCCTGATTGTAGCCTACCTGCTACTCTTCTCGCCCAAGACCCTTTGAAAGTCCTTAGTCAGTTCCCCTTGGGGAGTCAGCATCAGGATCTCTTTTCTGCATGTTGTTCCCTTGTGCTGAAGCAGAAGTCTATGAAAAGCCTTGCCCGAGAACATTTCTGTCTGACCTTCTGTTAATTTCTAGTTACATGAGAGCCTAAGAATTCAGGATTCAGGGTGTGGTAACAGGAGAATATGTATTTTAGTAAATATATCTAATTTTTAAAAAGAAGCCACTGGGTGGGTCACAGTGCCTCATGGCTGCTTTCCCAACATTGTGAGAGGCCAAGGCGGGAGGATTGCTTGAGTCCAGGAGGTGGAGGTTTTGGTGAGGTTGGTGTGTGTGTGTATATGTGTGTTCACATGAATATATTATATTACAATACCACTGACAGTTGGATCCTGCCAAAGACACCTCATTAAGCAGAAATTAATCAGAAATCATTTAAGATTGTCGTTGGGTCAAGAGAAATTGAAAAACATGACAATTCTCTCAAAAATAAGATAAGCTGCCGGGCTCGGTGGCTCAGCCTGTAATCCCGCGCCTTGGGAGGCTGAGGTGAGTGGATTGCCTGAGCCCGCAGGTTCGAGACCCACCTGGGCAACTTGGCAAGACCTCATCTCTACAATAAATCAAAAAATTAGCGGGGCGTGGTAGCGCACACCTGTAGTTCCAGCTACTTGGAAGGCTGAGGCGGAAGGATCGCCGGAGCCCAGCAGGTCGAGGCTGCGGTGGCCGGGAGCGGCCACTGCACTCCAGTCTGGGTGACGGAGTGAGACTCCAACTCAAAAAAAAAAAAAAATTTATTTCCCGCCTTCATGTATCTCCTAACTAATCATAATATTGAATTAAAGCACGCTTAAAGTACGTTGGTCATTTACTTCTTTAATTCCCCTAGAATTTATTTTTGAAAATAGTATGGTATAGGGATCTAACTTTTTAAAATAGATATTTAACCAAACCTCTATTTCTTGAATACACAATTGTTTTCTTCATGATTTGTAATGACATTGATAATTATTACTATCGAGAGCTTGCTACGGGCAAACCAATGTTTTGTTGTTTTTGAGTTGAGGTCTCTGTCGCCCAGGCTGGAGTGCAGTGGCACTATCACGGCTCACCACAGCCTCCTGTACCTCCTGGGCTCATGCAATCCTCCTGCCTCGAGGCCCTTAAGTAGATGGGACTACAGGTGTGTACCACCATGCCTGGCTAATTTTTTTTTTTTTTTTTTTTTTTGTAGATACACAGTCTCGCTATGTTGCCGAGGCTAGACTTGAAATCCTGGGCTCAAGCAATCCTCCTGCCTTGGCCTCCTGAATTACAGGCATGAGCCACTGCACCCAGCCACAAGGCAGTGTTTTGAGAGCTTTACCTGTTTCTAAATTCCTGATTGTGTGGTCTTTTTGTTGTTGTTTGAGTTGGAGTCTCACTCTTGTCACTCAGGCTGGAGTGCAATGGCACACTCCCAGCCACTGCAGCCTCGACCCTCTGGTCTCAGACGATCCTTCTGCCTCCTCCTTTCAAGTAGCTGGAACTACAGACACACACCACCACACCCGGCTAGTGGTTTATTGTAGAGACGAGGTCTCACTAAGTTGCCCAGGCTGGTCTCGAACCCCCAGGCTCAGGTAGTTCTCTCGCCTCAGCCTCCCAAAATGCTGGAATTACAGGCTGAGCCACAGCACCCAGTCCCTGGTTGTGTTTTTTTGAATGAAGGTTTTCTTAATTTTGGCTGGGTGTGGTAGCTCACACCCATAATTCCAGCACTTTGGGATGCTGAGGTGAGGACTCCAAGACCAGCCTGATCAACATAACTAGACCACTGTCTCCACCAAAAAAAAAGGAGAAGAAGAAGAAGAAGAAGAAGAAAGAAAAAAAAAATTAGCTAAGCATGATAGTGGTCCCAGATATTTGGGAAGCTGAGGTGGGAGGATCCCTTGAGCCTAGACATAAATCAGTGAGCTATGATTGTGCCACTGCACTCCAACCTGGGCAATGGAGCAAAACCTTGTCTCTAAAAACAAAAAAAGTTTTCCTCATTTTTCGGCATTATAAAATGAATTCATTCGTTCTTTTACTAGCCCATTAAAAAATAAAAAATAAGTTGCTTTTCCACTGTATCCCTGTTTTTTTGTTTTGTTTGTTTTTCTTTTTGTTTTTGTCTCTCTGAGAATTTAGAGTCTCTCAGAAAAACAAGTGTCCTGCCTTCTGCTTTATGACTTAAGGAGGAATTACTAAGACCAGGAAATTCCATTTTCTTACCAGGGATGTTACTTACAGGCGTCTTTAATGTTACAGAAAGGATGCAAAAAAGGAAATGTGCACTCTGCCCCAGCGGTGTTGATTATGATGTTCTGTACTTTGCACAATCAGAGAATATAGCTGCTCATGAAAATTGTTTGGTAAGTGACTTGAAAACGTACTTGAAAGTGCATGAGAAAAAAAGGGGGAAAAAAAGGAAAGTACATGAGTACTTTTGAGGTAGATAAATGGTATTCTGGGTACAAAGAATAACTAATTGACTATGACTGAACCTTTAAGTGAGGATTGGGGAGTATATTTTTCTCATCTTGAACTGTTTCAGACCTTCTCACTCTTGATTGATTACTTTTAATTTTATTTATAACTGGTCAAACACACAAAGAAAAATAATTATGATGTAGAAGCCTCCTAGTAGATATTTTAATGAAATATTTCAAATATAACAGATACCCACAGGTTTAATTTCTTTCTTTTTTTTTTTTTTTTTTGAGTTGGAGTCTCACTCTGTCGCCCAGGCTGGAGTGCAGTGCATACTCACAGCCACTGCAGCCTCGACCTGCTGGGCTCAAGCAATCCTTCCGCTTCAGCCTTCCAAGTAGCTGGAATTACAAGCACATACCACCATGCCTGGCTAAACTTTTTGATACATTGTAGAGATGAGGTCTTGCCAAGTTGCCCAGGCCGGTCTCAAAACTGTGGGCTCAGGCAATCCTCTTACCTCAGCCTTCCAAAGTGCTGGGATTATAGGCGTGAGCCACCGCGCCTGGCCTATCCAGGTATAATTTCTACCAAACTCTACAGATTTTTAAAATTTATCCATGTTGGTACTCATAGCTGTTTTTCGTAGTCTTCCATGTATGACCATGAATGAGCATTTAGTTTCTCCAGTTTTGTTTCCTATGACTAACAAGTTGTCATGTACATTCTTGTCTAGGTCTCCTTTACATGTGAGCATTTCTCTGGTCTGTGCCATGTAGCTAAGAGTGGAATTATGGGGCCACAGGGAGAGAGGGTGTTTTGTACCTTCACTAAATTTGCCAACTTTGAATTTGTCTTCAAAGAGATTATACCAACATTGACTTTCACCATTGGAGTATGTTTCTCTCCATCCTAGCCAACACTTGATATTATGAGATTTTCATTTTTTTCCACTGATAGGTATGAAGTAGAATCTCATTTTTTTTTCACTGAGACCAGTCATCACATATTTTTATTTCCATTCTACAACTGCATTGCTGATTTGTTATGTGACTTGTCCAAGGTATCCCAGCAAGATAGATGTAGAATGATCTCTAACTATTCAGCTCTAATTCCTGTACATTCTCCTTATACCACCTAGTTTTCAAGGTCTTTTAAAATAGCATTCAGTATCATGAGCACACAGGTAGTTATCTTTCTGACCCTATCATCTTTTCCATTAATCCCTATGTCCTAAAGGAAGGGGCTCTGTCTTCTTTCTCCTGAGGAGATAGTATAGGCTTGTAGCTAAGTATAAGGTTCAGCATGGACTCTCATTTTCATTTGTGTTTCCCTGATTATTGGTGGGATCGCATAGCATTTGATGTGCTTTTGCATTGTCTGGCTTCTACTTCTGAATTGTGTGTTCACAAGCTTTACGCTTTGTCTTTGAGATGTTTGGTTTTGCTTGTCTATATTTGTTTATGTAGAAATTTACCCTACTGATTTCTTGTATATGTTGGTTTTTAATTTTACTTAAGTTACTTTCAGATATAAGATCATAATTTAGTTAAATTCACTATTATTTTCATTTTTAGTTTGTGGAACTTTTTCTCCTAAGAAGTCTTTTCTGTATTAAGAGTCTATTTTTTTTCCCAAAAGTTTTTACAGTTTGATTTTTTCATTTAGTTTCTTAATCCAATTGCAATTTTACTGTTGTGTAAAGTGGATATAATTTTATTTTTCCACGTGGTTAACAACTTTTCCCAGCACTATTTATGGAATAATTTTTCCTTTTCTTTGAATTTGTAGTAATAATTCCTGAGGATAACACAGTAATAATAAGAATAATTATTATTATTTGGTGTTCACTCTGTGCAAGATAATGTTCTGGGAACTTTACTTAAACTATTAATCCTCACAGCAACCCCAAGAGGTACTGTGACTATTCCCAAACTGAAGATGAAACAACCAAGGCACAGAGTGATTAAGTCACTTTTCCAAGGTCCAATGGCTAGTAAGTGACTGAGCCAGCATTCTCATCCAGGCAGTCTAGTTCTATGAGAGTGCTAACGATAGCAGATGTCATACTTGTATGTGCATGATCTGTTTCTACTTTTCTGTCTCTGACCTGGTATAACACTTTCTTAATTATAGTCAGTCCTTCCTATTCACAGGTCTCCATCCAGGGATTCAACCAACCTCAGATCGAAAATATTTAAGAAAAAGCCACAATAAAATACAACAAAAATTAATACAAATAAAATAATTTGCATAAAACAATACAATTTGTGTAAAACAAAATGCACCCATTTTAAGTGTCCAGTTTGGAAAGTTTTGAGACATGTAACCATGAAACCCGTGTAACCACTACCACGATCAAGATACAGAACATTTTCATTACCCCAAAGGGTTTCCTCATGCCTCTGTGTAATCAATTCCTCCCTATCCCAAGTCCCTATAGATTGGTCTTATCTTTTCTCAAAGTCTATATAAAAGGAATCCTACAGTATGTACTCTTTTGTATCTGGCTTCCTTTGCTCAGCAGTGTTTTAGAAAACCATTCATTTTGCCCATATCTATATTTTGTTCCTTTCTATTTCCTCATGTATTCAGTTGTAAAAATATATCACAATTTGTTTACAACAAATTGTTATCACATCCGCTGTTAATAGACATATGTGTTATTTTCAGTTTGGGGCTATCATGATAAGATTCTGCTCTGAGAATCTGTATATGAGTCTTTTTTTAGACATGTGCTTTTATTTCTCGAGTGACTAGCTTGAAGTATAATTGCTGGGTCATAAAGTAAGTGCATGCTTAACTTGAAAAGTGATTGCATTACTTTACACATCTACCAACAATGTATAAGAGTTTAATTTGCTCAACATCTTCATCAGCACTTGATATTTTCAGGCATGTTATTTTTAGCCAGTCTAGGGGGTACATATTGGTATCTCATTGTGGTTTTAATTTGTCTAAGTGTTAATAATATTGAGCATCTTTTCACATGCTTATTTGCCACTCATAAATTATTTTTATTTTATTTTTTTTTTTGAGTTGGAGTCTCACTCTGTTGCCCAGGCTGGAGTGCAGTGGCACGCTCACGGCCACCACAGCCTCAACCTCCCGGGCTCAGGCAATCCTTCCACTTCAGCCTTCCAAACAGCTGAAACCACAGGAATACGCTACCACGCTACCACATCCAGCTAATTTGTTGATTTATTGTAGAGATGAGGTCTTGCCAAGTTGCCCAGGCTAGTATGAAACCCTTGGGCTCAGGCAATCCTCTTGCCTCCGCCTCCCAAAGTGCTGGGATTATAGGCATGAGCCACTGCGCCCAGCTGCCACTCATAAATTTTTT
>CAUYQG010051386.1:0-10058 GCA_963574415.1 Tarsius wallacei | reverse complement strand
TTTGGGAAAGATTGGTATTAATTCTTTTAACGAAGTCATTTTTTTAATGATAGATTTTAAATTGCTGATTTAGTTTCCTTTCTCATTATTGGGCTGTTCAGATTTCTGATTACTTTGTGATTTAGTCTTGATATATTATATGTTTCTAGGAGTTTATCCATTTCTTCTAGGTTGTTCAATTTGTTGGTATATAATTGTTCATGGTAGTATCTTAAGATCTTTTGTATTTCTGTGTTATCAGTTTTATGTTTCTTCTTTTATGTCTGATTTTATTTGACTTTTCTCTCTTTTTTTTCTTAGGAAACCTAGCTAAGGACTTGTCAATTTTGTTTAGCTTCTCTCAACCTTTTCTATTGTTTTTCTCGTCTCTGTTTCATTTATTTCTGCTCAGATTTTTGTTTTTTTCCTTCTTCAAATTTTGAGCTTTTTTTAGTTTGTTCTTTTCTTCCCCCCACTAGTTCTCTGTGTTGTTTGAGACCTTTCTTCTCTTTTGATTTAGGTGTTTATGATAAACTTCCCTCTTAGAAATATTTTTGCTGCATCCCATACTTTTTGGTGTGTTTTTTTCCTTTTCTGTTTGTCTCAAGATGTTTTAAAATTTCCCTTTAATTTCTTTTTTACCAAATAGTTGTTCAGAAGCATATTGTTTAATTTCCACATATTTGTTAATTTTCTGTGATTCCTCCTGTTACCGATTTTTAGTTATATACTATTATCAGAAAAGATAATCTTAAATTTGTCAAGACTTGTTTTGTGGCCTAACATAAGGTTTATCTAGGATAATGTTCCATGTGTTCTTGATAAGGATGTGTATTCTGTTGCTGTTGGGTAGACTGTTCTGTATATATCTGTTAAGTCCGTTTGGTCTAAAGTGTAGTTCAAGTCCAAAGTTTCCTTATCGATTTTTTTGTCTGAATGATTTATTTGATGTTGAAAGTATAATTTTGACATCTCCTAGTATTAATATATTGCAGTCCAGGTCTCCCTTCAGACCTCTTAATGCTTGTTTTGTATATTTAGGTGTTCTGATATTGGGTAATACATACTTATAATGATGATACCCTCTTGATAAATTGACCCCTTTATCACTATATAATTGCCTTCTTTGTCTCTTTTTATATTTTTGAACTAAAGCTCATTTTGTCTGAAATAAATAAAGCTATCCCTACTCTCTTTTTGCTTCAAATTGTTTGGAATATCTTTTTCTATTCTTTTATTTTCAGTTTATAAGTATTCTTTAAGATGAAGTGAATCTTTTGTAGGCAACAACAAAAGATGGGTCTTTTTAAAAAAAAAATCCATTCAGCCATCATATGCCTTTTGACTGGAGAATTTAATCTATTTCCATTCAAAGTAACTATTGATAGGCAAGGACTTACTAGTGCCATTTTGTTAATTGTTTTGTAGATTATTTGTTTCTTTCATCCTCTATTACTTTATTCCTTTGTGTTTTGAGGACTTTCTATAATGGTATGCTTTGGATCTTTTCTTTTTATGTTTTGTGTACGTATTAGAGGTTTTTGCTTTGTGGTCCTGAGATTTACATAAATATCTCATATTTATAACAGGATATTTTAAACCAATAGCAGTGTATCTTTTGTTGTATACACAAACTTTACCCCTGTACTTCTCTTTCTTTTACCTTGTATGTTTTTGATGTCACAGTTTGCATTTTATTTATTTATTTGTTTATTTATTTATCTATCTATTTATTTATTTTTGAGAAGGAGTCTTGCTCTATAGCCTGGGCTGGAATGCAGTAGCATGCTCATGGCTACTGTAGCCTTGACCTGCTGGGCTTAGGTGATCTTTCCACCTCAGACTTCCAAGCAGCTGGGACTACAAGTGCATGCCTCCATGCCTGGCTATTTTTTTTTTTACATTTATTACAAAGATGAGGTCTCGCCAATTTGCACAGGCTGTTTTCAATCCCCTGGGTTCAGGTAATCCTCTTTCTCTGCCTCCCCAAAGTGCTGGTATTACAGACATGAGCCACTATGCCTAGCTACAATTTGCATTTTAAAAATTAACTTGTATCTTTAACAAATTATTGCAGCTTTAGTTGTTTTTAATAGTTTTACCTTTTAACCTTTATACTAGAGATATGATTCATTTACCCACCACCATTACTTACTAGAGTGTCTTAGATTTGTTAATTTACTTACTTTTACCACTGAGTTTTGTGCTTTTATATGTTTTCATGTTAATAATTAGCATCCTTTTCCTTCAGCTAAAAGTTCTCCCTTTAGCATTTCTTGTAAAGCAGTTCTAACAGTGATAAACTCTCTCAACTTATGTTTGTCTGACAAAGTCTTTATCACCCCTTCATTTTTTGAAAGCTAAGATTGCTCAGTATTGTTTGCTTAGTTGGAATTTTTTGTCAGAATTTTGTATCACCCCATTCCCTTCTGGCCCACAAGATTTCTGCTTTAAAAAATTTCCTGATAATCTTATGGATGTTCCCTTGTATGTAACAATTCACTTTTCCCTTTCTGCTTTCAGCACTCTGTCTTTAACTTTTGAGTGTAATGTGTCTCAGTGCGGATATATTTGGATCCATTTTATTTGGTATTCTTTGGGATTTCTGGATCTGCATTTCTATTCCCTTCCCCAGGCTTTGGAAGTTTTCTGCCATTATTTGTTTATGCCACTATGTTTTCTTTTTCTTTCTCTATCTCTTCCTGGTACACCAATAATATATATGTTGTTACTTTTAATAGTGTTCCATAAGGCTCCTAAACGATCCTCACTTCTTTTCATTCTTTTTTCTTTTTTCCCTCAGATTATGCACGTTAACTCATTCTTTCTTCTGCTTGATCTATTCTACTGTTGAATCCCTCACTTGCATTTTTCATTTCAGTTAGCTATAGTGTTATTAGCTCTTATGACTTTTATTTTGTACTATTTAATGCTATATATTTCTTTGTTGAAATTCTCAGTTTGTTCTTGCATTGCTCTCCTGACCTCAATGTATATTTTTATGACCATTATTTTGAAATTTCTGTTGGGTGAATTATATATCTCCTCTTCATTTGAATTGGTTTCTAGAGACCTATCTTGTTCTTTTATTTGGGATATATTCCTCTGTTGCTTCATTTTTCTTGATTCTCTGTGTTGGTATCCATGCATTAGATAAGACAACTTCCTCTCTCAGTCTTGTCAAACTTTGTTGTAGGAGAATGACCTTCCCAGTTCATCTGACCAGAGAGTTTAAGTTTCCTCTCAATCTTCTGTGTCCAGAGCTATCTCTGCTTTCAGGGGCCTCTGGGACTTAAAGTGCATTACATCCTCTGAGTTCAATAAGGTAGAAGTCAGACTTCCTAGATGTAGCTGGAAGGGTTGGGTTGTTGAATATATGTTCCAGTTCCTTCTATCTTCACAGTGAAGCAGGGCACGAGTAATTGTCTTTCACTTTTTCTGTACTAAGCCAGGGAGAGGATATGTGGCAAATGCCTGTTCAAATGACTGCTGAAAGTGGGCCCATTTTATGTTCAACTCTTTGTTTCTGATGTTGAGGTCTACTCATAAATGACCTAGTCCAGAGCTAGGTCATTAAGAAGATAGTCTCTTGAGTAGGAGATATAGAAGTTGTGGCACTTGGTGCATGGTCAAACTCCTTCCAGGAAGAATGGGTAGACCTGGATTTATTACTGGACTGCCAGAGGAAACGCTTGTGAAGTTTTGAGCTCTGGCTGCCAAAGAATAATTATTTGATTGCCCTGTTAACTCCTAAATGCATGTTTTTTAGAAGCCAGGCCATTAAGTAGCCACTGACACTGTGTGCCATTAACCCCTTCTGAAGGGAAAATGGAAACTTGCATGTTCTTACCCTGTTTCTTCATTTTCCCAAGAAGATGTAGCCCCTACCTCTTTATACTAGGAGACTTGCATACATCTAGTCCTTTCTGTTCTATTGAAAAGAGGTTTAGGATGGAGTCCCTTGGGAAGTAGATGTAAAAGTTGGGGCATTCAATGTATGGCATAAGCCACTTTCAGGAAGAAACAGCTAGCTTCGTTTTTAAAGCCCCTCCTCTGCACTCTTCTGGGAATGAAGCCCCTGGAAGTGCTTACACATGCATATAAAATTGCTAGTTGTGTGTGTGTATGCACGTGTGCATGCTCTAGATAGACATACATATATATTTAGTCACCTCTGCTGCCAGAGCTAGAAGGTTTAGGATGCAGTACCTTGGGAAGAAGCTGAAAAAGTGGGGTATTCAATGCATGGACAAACTTCTTCCAGGAATGATTAATATACCTGAAGATATCACTGGGACAGACTTCAAAAGATGACTCTGGAGGTGCCAATCTACTTCTTAGGCTGGGGATAGGTTAATATTTATCTGCCCATTTAACTCCATGATGCAAGTTAGATAGAAGAAGCCAGGCTGCCAAGCAGCCACTGAAAAAGTATGTCATAAATCTCTTTCAGGGAGAAATAATGGACTGGGTTTAAATTCCTTCTCTGCATTGCTCCTGGGAGATGAAGGCCCCAGAAGTTAGTGTGCCTGTATAAAACACTGCTTTTTCCTAGTGGCCTGGAGAGACACATGACATGTATGCCAGTCTCCTCTGCTTCTAGAGCTAGGAAGTTTAGGATGCTTTCCCTCAGCTGAAAGTTATGAAAGTTGAGGTGCTCAATGTGTGAACAAACTCCTTCTAGGTGGAATTAATAGACCTGGAGTTATTTCTGGGGTGAACTGGGGGAGAAGCCTCAAGAAGTGCCGGTCTGCTTCCTATGCTGGTAGTGGGTTAATATTCGTCTGCTCCTTTAACTCCTCAATGCAAGTTAGTTAGAAGCCAAGCTGCCAAGTAGCCACTGGAAAAATATGTCCCTTTCAGGGAGAAAAGGGATTACATTTTTTAAGTCCCTTTTCTGCACTTCTGTGTACCTGTATGAAACCGCCACTTTCCTGTGTGGTTTAGAGAGACTTGCATGTCTAATCCTTTGATGAATTAGGAGACGAACTGTGAGGAATCTTAGAGTTAGGATGGTATGTGGAAGGTTCAAACCTTCCTCTCCTCGGGGACAGCTGGGTGTTGGGAATTCTTTTCCAGATTTTATGGTGCGGTGCCTGCTGCAGGGTCTGTGCCCGAGTGTGCTTCAGCTTTTTCTACCCGTTCCATGTGGGTGTTTTCTCAGTTGTTTGGTGGGTAGGAGTCTCTTCACTGGTATCTGCCTTTCTCTCAGAGGGAATTGATCTGTGAATAGATGTGTTTTTTTGGTGCATTCGTGGGTGGAGGGAGGGTCAGGAGCTTCCTATTCTGCCATGTTGCTGACGTCACCCTGATTTTTAAAGAGTGGGATATATCATTCTGGTTAGATTTTTAAATTCAGGAAGTTTTTGCAAAGATGGATTGGCTCAACCAATTTCATATTCTAGAAGAATGAGATGTTACTGGAGTTAAAAAAACAAAACAAAACTGAAAACCAAAACCTATTTGTTTGAATTGCCTTATGTAAAAAGATTTTATAGCTGCTATTTTCCATATATATGTTGAATGTTTTCTAAAAAGTTATTTTCAGAGATCACATATCAGATGATGTACTTTCTAACTGGAAACAAAGCTAGTTGCAAGGAAAAAGAAAATGATGAGAGCTGTCGGAGAATGCATTTTCAGGGCCTGAAATATAGTGGACATAGGTCAAAACCTAGTCCTTAAAACCACAGTTTTCTGAAGATTCATACACAAGCCTCATTGTCTTGTTGGAAAAGATTCATGATCAGTTTCACTCTTTGAGGCATCAGACATGTCTCTGCACAACTCATATGATAGTGACTTCTTCAGGCTGTCACATTCCATCAGTGGACTGAGTTTCTCTTCCATCAGCCTTTCCTCAGCCTTTATACTGAGCAGATGCTCATTCTTTAACATGCTTATCTAGCATTCCTTCCAGTTTCAGTCAGAGTAGAATTCATTTTGTCATTCAGTGTTGTTGAATCTATTACCCAATCACCCCACATTCCAGGTTCTTATTTGAAGATGGAAATTCAGAGACTGGGTGAACACTGTTGTCTTTGATCATCTGGTGGGTTTTGGGTTGATTGATTAGGTTGCTGATTCAAATGTATCTGGAAGGAAGAGATGAATTTCTAACATCTGACTCCTTTGTTTCCTTCAAGGCTGGTCCTGTTGGCTTTTGTGCATCTGCTCATTATTTTTAGATGTATTAAAAATAGTATCATCATGTCTTGATTATTCAGGTTCTGACAATTTAACCCGTAGGCCCTTCATATCCTGATTCTCCTCTTCCTTCCTCTCATTGTCCTCCTTGATCACAGTCTCCTCGTTAAAATATTTCTAATCTTTGTGCTTCTTAAAGGCAGGCACTATATCTTATTCATCTTTGTTTCTGTCATAGGATGGATGGTGGCCTTCAAAATGATATGTCCAAATCCCAATTTCTAGAGCCTGAGAAAGTTATTTTATTTGAAAAAAGGGCCTTTGCAGATGTAATTAAGGATCTCAAGGTGAGTTTATCTTATCTCAGTGAGCCCTAGACCTTGTAAGAGACACATGGAGGACAAAACAGACACAGAGGAGAAGGTGATGTGAAGATGAAGGCAGAGACTGGAATGATGTGGCCACAAGCCAAGGAACCTGGCACCCATTGGCAGCTAGAAGAGGCATGGAATGAATTCTCCTTTAGTGCCTCTAAAGGAGTGTGGCCCTGCTGATACTTTAATTTCAGGCGTCTGGCCTCCATATCTGTCAGGGAACAAATTTTTGTTGTTTTAGGCCACCTAGTTTATGTTAATTCCTTATACCAGCCATAGGAAACTATCTCTACCCATGGTACCTAACACAGGACCTGGCACATGTTAGGTTCTCAGTAAGTTGTCTATGTTAAGAAATGATTTGTGACTAAAAAGTTGACAGAAATAGGACAGGAAGGATAAGCCAGTTTCAGCTTATCCAAGGTTTCCCTGTTCACTCCTTTATTTTGTCTAATAAAATATTCAAGTTTGGTGACAAGCCTGTGTGCCTGAACATTGTTACTGGGTCTTTGGAAAAGTGTTGGAATATAAGATATCCTGCATTTTTATTGCCTCATTCAGATGTAAATGGTGAAAGTGATTTTTCAATAGAATTACTAAATGCTTTGCCAGTTTCTCTCCTAGGAATTAAGGCTGTTTTAGGAAATGATAGCCATCAAACCTTCCCTGGCAGTCACATTGTCTGCATTCAGAATGTAGGAACTCTCTCTTTGCCTCAGAGCTCCATCTGGGTAATTCTGGGCTGTCAGAGAGATATGGCTTAAAAAAGAAAAGACCCAATATGTGTACTGTCATCTGGCCACTGAAATGGTCTGATATTTACTGTGTTACCACCAATCAATTTCTAATCATTGAAATCTGTAAAGAAGACTAGATTTATTCACAGCTACAGTAGGGTTGCAACTTGAGTTTGAAGTGTGTATGGATGTGAAGAGAAGCACAGTTAAACAATTTCTTCCAGCATTAAAAGTAGAAATTATTTGAAGTCCACATATTCAGATTACCTTAAGTGACTCAAAAAGAGCAAACCATTATCCATCATGCTGAAAAACCTTGAAGGTTTTATTCTCAATACCTTTACATTAATACAGATGCTTTTATTTTGTGCTCAGAAAATCAGTCTGTTCCACATAATGTAACTTTAATATACAACATAGAAACTCATCCTAAATTAGTTACAACAAGAACCTACAAAAAACTTCATAGGAAAAAAAGTTACCTAATATTGCCACCATTTTTTTTTAGTAGACTGACCTTGTCAGACCCTGTCAGCAATGCTCAGCTCTGTAAACAATGGTTATTTCCATGTTCTGGGGTACTGTTAATAACAGGGGCACTAGACTCAGCCTAGAAAGTTCTAGCACATCACTATATAGTGTACAGTCCTCAAAAATAATTTATTGTACTGTTTCTAAAAAAAGGTACTAGGGTTGTTCTTTCTGTATTCTGGAGCTGCACGTGAGCACTTTTGTCTAACAGTCTAAAAACACGAGAACTGAACTGCAATTCACAATCACAGAGATGAGGTGGTGGAGTCGAGGACTTCCCGCCCATTGCACACCGTTGGGACATACGTGCTTGCAGAGGCTGGAAAACAAAGTGGGACAGAAAATTCAAGTTAGTCAGGTACGTCACATAGGTAATAACATGGATAATAGCAGAATCTAGGCTAAAATTAAGTTAAAAACTTATTTTAACTTGGCTTTGGAAAATACTAAATGATTTAATGAAGTAGTAAGTCAACTTACTAAATATGTTTGACTCATAATTAGTTTGTATTCTGAAACATACCTCTAGGAAAGAAAATTTATAAGCATAATCATTGTTGAAAGAAGTCACTTTGTGGGTTGAAAATTAGCTTTTGCAATCATAAACTGGTTAAAATACCAGTTTTATGTGCAAAATTGAAGGCTTGCTTCAATTTTCTTATGGATTATTAAATTATTTACTGTTTTCAATACCTTAATTGGCTTTGTTCTCTCTGTTCAGGGATGACCTTATGTAGTTTCATGAGTCATCTGTGAATTCCACTGCTTTAGAGAATGGTGTGATATATTTTTCACTGTTCAAGTAGATAATCTCAGTGAAAATACCAGTGAGGGCTGGGGTGTTGAGAGTTTCAATTTTATAATAATTCTCAGAAAAGAAGACATCACAAAGGGATGATTCCTCTGCTAATGGCAATAGTGACAAGTATTGTATGCATTTAATATGGGTCTGTATTTATGATGGTGTTCCCAGATACAATTCTTAGTTGTTAACTTGTTGTTGGTAAGGTTTCATTTTCATGAGAAATCTAGGTATCGATAACTTATATATAGCTCACCTTTAATGCCTTTTCTTTTCACTGAATGAGGACAAACGCAAGGGAGCCCCATTCTACATGGGATGAAATCATGTAGCTAAGAGAATAGCCAAGAGATGGCCTTTCATTATTTTATGGTCTCTTTACATTCTGTGCTATGGCCTATCTATCTGGATATATTCTGACCAGTATAAGCTGATTCTCTGGGCTACAAATAAAACTGACCAGTAATCTTCACCATTCTTTAGGAAAATATCTCACAACTAATATGCAGGTAAACTAATTTCATGCTAAACTTGCCCCATGAGTTTGCATTTTGCATAGGAATTTCTTTAAACATGAAGAAATAACTAATTATGAAATTTGAAATCATGTGGCATTCAGTGGGGAAGCATTCATCACATTTGGGGCACTGAAGTTTTTCAGTGGGTCCACCACTAGGTAATCTACAGCCTCTCAGTTTTGCATTGATTACTCGGCTAGGTATGCGATAAAAATCTATAAAGTCGAGTCTGTGTGGCTGCCTACGGTTACTGTGGAGTCATGTGACATACTAATCTTTTGGAGATATTTTTCCTTTTATTATTGTTAGGATCAGCTTCAATTGTTTTAAAACAATATAAGCATATTAAAAGCTACAGTATCTTTGAGGGCAGGGATGGCATTATCTGTATTTCCTGCAACTTTTACAATAGGGAAATGTTTAACACAGTGTGTGCCAGATAAATAGTTGATGGAAAGCGGTCATGATAATCACTCATATAGTAGACCTTGATCATCCAACATACTACCACAAGAAAATGACTGAGGGTGGTGGGAAAATATGGGGGGAGGGGGCGATGGGATTAATGGTGATAAATATCTGTCTGGGGATGGGGAAACACCTCTTATCATCAAGGGTGCCTGAATGAAGCATTTTTGTATGCCTAACCCCTAACTGTACCCCATAATACCATAATTAAAAAAAATAAATTAATTAAAAATAATAATAATAATAATTCTAAATATGAGGATTTTGCTATCTGAAAATAATTAGATAAAGTATTTTGATGTACTTTATGTAATTCTAGCCTCATCAAAGCTAGATAAGGTAAGAGAAAGAACAGGTCAAATAAATTTCAAAACATAGGTCACTGGAGACCTAGGAGAGAACTCTAGGCCATTTAACATGTGTTCTTTCCCAGCCCCTTGTATCCAGCTGCCTACTTGACATCTTTATGTGGATGCTTAATAGACATTTCAAAATTAGTGAC
>CAUYQG010051385.1:0-20693 GCA_963574415.1 Tarsius wallacei | reverse complement strand
ACCACGCCCTGCTAATTTTTGATTTATTGTAGAGATGAGGTCTCGCTTGCCCAGGCGGGTCTCGAACCCGCGGGCTCAGGCAATCCACTCACCTCAGCCTCCCAAGGCGCGGGATTACAGGCTGAGCCACCGAGCCCGGCTGGCATTTCTCGCTTAGTAAAAAGCATTATTAGAACTTCTTAATTTTTTAAATATTTTAATAGTAATAAATGCCTCCTTTGTCTTTTTTTCTTAATTCTTTGCCCTTTCCTTTTTTTTTTTTTGAGTTGGAGTCTCACCCTGTCACCCAGACTGGAGTGCAGTGGCCGCTCCTGGCTACCGCCGCCTCGAACTGTTGGGCTCTGGCGATCCTTCCGCCTCAGCCTTCCGAGTAGCCAGAATTACAGGCACGCGCTACCACGCCAGGCTGATTTTTTTATTTATTGTAGAGATGAGGTCTCGCCAAGTTGCCCAGGTGGGTCTTGAGCCCGTGGGCTCAGGCAATCCACTCACCTCAGCCTCCCAAAGCGCGGGATTACAGGCTGGGCCACCGAGCCCGGCTTGCCCTTTCCTCTTTACATTCACATGGTGTAGGACCCATTGAGAAAGAAAAGTCAATTGATTTGAACAGATATGTGTCAAATTCACTTTCAGAATATCTGTGTATATTGTGTGCCTCAAAAAAAGTATAGAGGAAATATTTCATATATTAAGTTTTTTTTCCAACTTATGAAGAAGAACCCCCCCCCCCAAAAAAATGGAATTATTTTTTGGAGAGCGGGCCCCTTGTAGTACAGACTTCCTCCACTAGGTATGTGTTTTAAGAACCAATCATCATCAGTGTATTAGCGAGCATGGTTGTGAGAGGCTGTGTTCAGTTTCAGGGAAGTTTTTTGGAGATTCTTTCATATTTGTCCATTTTATCATGGGTGACTTACGAGTGCACTTGCCTACACTATGTTGAGTTTTCAGCAGTATTTGACTAAAAACATTACCCCCATGCCCCACCCTCCTGATTCACCTGATCTCACCCTAAGTGACTTTTTTTGTTTCCCTGAATGAAAAAAAGGCCTCAAAGGGAAACATTTTGCCAATGTGGAAGAGGTGAAACAAAACAAAAAAAAAACAGCAGAAGCACTAAAAGCCATCAAAATTGAGTTCAAAAACTGTTTTGAGTAGTGGAAAAAGCGTTTCAATAGGTGTATTGCATCAAACAGAGAGTGCTTTGAAGGTGCCTGAAGTTCAAACATAAGAATAAATACGCAATTTTTAATAAATAAATTCTGGGTTTCTTTGGGTCTCCTCTCATATGTTTAGAGGAATATAGGATCAAAAATCTATGGCATTCAAGATCCGGCACATATTGTAGCAAATCTAGAAGCCCTGGAAACCTGTACTTTACACATTATAGATTCTCTACTTTCCCCTGAACCTCTCAAAGCATGTTCAGCTATTCATGCTTTGCTTAGTGTTCTTTCCCTGATATACCTGCCTGTCAATATCAGATTGCTCCTTCAAGACTCCCTTCAAATACTGATGCTTCCATGAGGTCTTCTGTCCTATTTCTTCTGGAAATTTTTATTACTTCCTAGACCTCTTAGGGCAGCTAGGTTTTCACACTGCCATGCAGCAAGGAAGTATTTTGCCATTAACCTACATGATTTTCCTCCCCAATAATTTCTTTTTTGCTTGTTAAGACTAAACTCATGGCAGAGACCATGGCCTCAGGGAACAGGCGTGACAATTACAGTAGAACAGAAAGCAAATATAGGAAATTCTTACTGAAATTTCTAAATTGACTTTTCAAGTTCCACAGAAAGTAAGTTGAACAAAAAGGGTTTTGAGTCTCAAAAACCTAAATACCTAAATGTAGAAACAACAAATGACCAACAAGCTTTCCCAAACTTGACAAAACAAAGGTAGAGAGCTGAAGAGGAGAGGTAAGGAGTTTAGTGTGGTTCTCACCATCTTGCTCCTCCCACCTGCAGCCCATGCCACCCTCCCAACACCCTGTCCCCCAGCCAGTAAACATTTTGTGTGGTAGTAGCAGTAGAACTCCCAAGGAGTTCAGAGTAATTGGAGAGGAGCAGAAACCTGTTCCCTGAAACTTCAAAACCAGGGTGTGTCAGAAAGAGAAAGCCTAAGTCAGCCTTCCCCACCCCAAGGCTCCTGTGGTCCCAGGGAACACTGGTTGACCTGAAGAGACTTCACCACTTCTGTTTGAGGAAGACTCAAAGTGTGGCACACAGGATCCTTAGCAGATGCAAATAGGAATATGTGACAATGTCCAAAGGCCAATGAATGTCAGCATGAAAAATCAATGACCAATGTCCAGATGCTCCTAGATTCTGTGACTCTTCCATTTGGGACCTTACAGTGATGCTGTTGATCATGATGACAGTGTGAGGAGAAGGAGGAGGAGGAGCCACAGCTAGCATTTATCATGTGTTTATTATGTCCATACACTAAGTGATTTACATATATACTGTATCTCATTTAATTCTCACAGCGACCTTCCAAGAAAGATACTATTATTAAATCCATTTCATAGATAGGAAATGGAGGTATAAGTGCATTACACAAGTTACTCAAGACATACTATTATTAAGTAATAGAGCTACTCCCTGGGAAGTTTCAGAGGGAAGACTCCGAGGAACAACTTGGAAGAGATTGTGTTTAAACTTGAGGGAACTAAGTTTGATTAGATGTTGTTTGTTTTGTGCTCTCTAGCTTCAGAAACAAAAAAATAAAGTTTCATATTTTACTACCAGTTCCCAGTTTTCAGAATCTCCCCCTGTGCCTGTCTTCCCTGTTCAACTTGAATTCATGAATGGAAAAAAAAAAACAACAAACCATGTCTTATCCATTATCCTATTCTCAGTGTCTAGCACAGAACCTGTCATAGAATATAAACTTGGAAAATGTGCTAATTTGAAATGAATTATTACAACACCCAGAATATTCACTTGTCAAAAATTTTAAAGCATTAAATAAAAATACAGACTACCTTACATTTGAGGATCCTGAGGCTACTAGAAGGTGACACAAATGTGATGGTGCATCTACTATCTTTTCTCTATGATAACTCTCGAAGAACCCATCTTGAAACTTTGATTAGAGGGACTTGTATGTTCTATATTTTATTTCCAAGATAAAATATGATTATCATTTACATATGGGCCCTATCAGTCAGTTATAATACATACAACAAATTGTAAGCATTTTAAATGACTAACAATTGTAGCTTTGGTTTGAAAGCTTCTTTCTACCACTCTATTTTCAGTTGGCCCTTCTACTGCTTTATATATATAGTGGTCACTGAATAGGTAGATATGTTAAACCTATTACAAACAACTTTACTTGTTGCGACAATGTTGTTTTACTGGCAACTCCTTCCCCCAAGTGGATCTTGCTTTCTGAATTGGTTTTCAATCCCTTCTACAACTCTAAAGATAATTTTGTGTTGAAGCATGATAAATCCATTTGAACCCTGAAACTCTCAAGCTCCTTCTTTTATAGTCATCTCACACTGTAAAATATATTGGATTTATCCTATTTTCCTGTCTCTGTTCAAATAGTGAAAATGTCCCAATTCTCAATTCACTGAAAGGCTATATGGCATATTGCACATTTAGAAGAAAAAGACATCAGAGTTAAAGTTTAATTCCATCAATCTTCTCACTGTCTTTGGGCCAAGACATCATTTCTACCTCTGTAACTTTTCTTCATAATTTAATTCACATTCTGTTTCCTCCCTCCCTCCCGTCCTGTATCAACACAGATGTTTATGAATGACTAATAAGTGCCAGGCACTGTGCAAAGAGTAATAGATAAAGTGGTGAATGGGACACATGCTCTGTGCCATGAAGGAGCCTACAGTCCATAGGAGGAAGTCAGTATTTAAAAATCAATTTCAATACTGAGAAGCAAATGCTTTGATGAGGGCAGTGAATGCAAACTTCTTGGCAACTCAAGAAAGAGCAACAAACTCAAATTGTCAGAGGCTGGAAAAGATCACAGGAAACTTGCTGAAGAAAGTCCCAGCTTGACCAAGAACTGTATGGTAAAGTCATTACCCAGGCAGTAATGAAAGGGAAGGAAGGTTCCAGGGAAAAGTCTGGCATTAGAAGGTCATGGTTCACTCGGAGAAGTGAGAAAATTCATCACAGCTGCCGGAGCAGCAGGTGAGTATGGTGTGATGAGAAGTGAGTCTTCCCTTCTCTAGTTTCAGTCTAGATTCTGGGAATAATTCGAGTGAGGACTTCTCCTGTAGGCTCCTTCATGGCACAGAGCATGTGTCTTATTCTTAGCTCTCAATGACCTCTCAATTCCCTAAACCCTCAAAGGCTTTATGGGCTTCCCAATAAAGCTGCCTTCAGACATCTGTGTTCACCTCCTGGTCTGACAGAGAAGGTTATAACCATCTCTTTATGTTCCTTGAAAGCTCTGGTGGCACACAAATAAAAGAAATTTTAAAAGACCATTATTATTTCACCTACTCCATACTCTCCTTTAAATGCTAGAAAATCTAAACATTAACTGTATTTAGACTTAGAGTCTCTTAACTTTCATGGTGAAGGTGGTGACTAATCCCATGGAATCTATTTCATAACCATGGGCATTTCTCTCTATGCAGAATATTTATGATATATGTATAGTTTTATATTAAAACTCACATATTACCAAGACTCTATTTTATTAATGACCTTTATACCACCAGTGAGAATAATAATAATATTATTCATTATAATGTATTTTTAAAATAAGCTATTTTTCCTGAGGGAGTTGTGTAAACTCTGGAGTTCATTTCGTTAAACATTTCATATAGCTTATGAATAAGTGTTCCAGAAGATTTGAGTGATTTCCTCTATTTTCACCAAAAATGAAAAACTTTCATCCTTTTATACCAAAATAATACTGTGTATGGTTTAACATTTACACATAAACATGTGTGTTTAATTTTTCTTCCTAAAACAATAATTTTTTTTAAATGACCACATCTTAATTTTAAAAATTGTTATACTTTGTTTTCAAAAACATACTGGTGTTTTCTGATAGAGCATATTCTTCCCACTTGCTATATGGAAAAGAAAATTTACAATTTATGGATTCTAACTCAGTTCACAGGGAAATTTCCTATCAACCATTCATTCTTCATCTTGAAAAATTCCTAATTGAACTGTTGAACCTATGGTTTTGTCTTTTACTAAACCGAATGTGGATCAAAACTCCGAATGAATGAATGCCCATTTTAAATGAACTTCCCCTTGCCCCCTGTGATTTACGAGGAGTAATACTTGTACCAAACACTCTTCACAGATGATCCTGGTAGCCATCTAGCATGCTCACTTTAAGCTGACAGTGCTATTTTCTTCTAATCAGAAGAAATCTCTCTCACCATTGGAAAGAACCTCTGGGGAATTTTCTTTAGATATGCATTCTGCACTATTGGATTCAGCCTGTGTCTTGCCACTCCACTGACTGTTATGGGGTCTGTTTTTCTCTAGACCCAGCTGATCCTTACCATTCAATCTGCCTTTAAGAGTGAAAAATGGCATATGACCACCGTGAGGGTGAAAGGCAGCACTCATGGATAGGAAGAAACCACATGCTGATCTGGGATGGCATAATTCTTTGGAGTTTAAAATAAGAGGTCATTAGAGTATAATAGAAAGGAATAGAGGCTGATGGAAATAGTAATGAAAAAAAAGGATCTAAACAGGGAGAGAGTTAAAATGAAAGTTACCTGGAGGTCTTCAAATTAAAATTTTCATTTTAATAAGTAAAATGATGATGATAACAACAAGCTGAGGAATGGTAAATGACACGCTCAGGTCCCTCAGATGGATGGCGATGCTGGGCTAGGAATCACTTGGTTACCAATACAGAATTATTCTAATTTTCAATAAATTTATACTGCTTTGAAAACATTTTCCATTTTCCAATGAGCTATACAGAAAGATATTAAATGGGAATTACCATCTTGGTTATTTCTGAAATAATTTCCAGCATGTTATCACAAAAAAAGATTGAACCATTCATTCTTGCAATGCTTTGTGGAGGAAAGGCATTTAAATGCTTTATTTTAATACAAAAGATTGCCCAAAGAGGTGCTGCATTATACAGTAAGTGCCAGGAGAAGATTAAATACTATGTAGGCTGCACCTCTAGCAGGGAAACTCAATGATTTCTATATAAAGCTCATAAGTGAAAGTGCTCATTTATTCATAATATTCTAACATATTCTGTGCTGTTTTTCTTTTAAGACAAACAACACATTGTCTTTTGGTTTTATGCCATTATTTAAAATATTTGAAGTAAATGGTTCATCAATCTGATTTTGCTATCACACTCAAGCATAGGTTAATTACCATCTCCTGGGGTCATATTTTTAGCAAGAACTATTTAATAAATTGCTACCAGGGCATGATATCTGGCAGGAATGACATGACTTACAATTTCTAAAAGATGACTAATGTGAATTATTTCTAGAACACAAGATGGCAATAATAATAATAATAAAGATAGAGTTTTCCAAGTTAAACTCATTTTTACCAACAAGGTGCTTCTTTTCAGAGAATGATCTCTTTTCAAAGTCCATCACAATACAAGAGGCAGAACGCCATTAACCATAGATGCTTTAACACAAGCACAGTCACAGGAGAGGGACATGCTTTTGGTAGTCTAATACAATAAGAAAGTAACATTTAAAATGTACTGTTTGATAAAACTCTATCTGTATGGCCAACCAAGCATCAAGTGGAATGAGAAGGAGTACTCTCACTGGTTTCGAATATTAAATAAAAAGTAGAACTTTAGTCAGCTTACAAGTTTCCTCTTGAAAAAACTGAAGAAAAAAATCTCTGCATTTTGACAATGGCTATAATTCTTGTACCACCCCACTAATCCTTACTATATTATTGAGTAGTGCCTTATATCAAATCGAATTATTCTCACAACCACTGTGGGATTTCTATTGATCTATTCTGGCCAATTAGTATTTCCCCATGAGCTGCCCCAGTTCCAGAGAATCAAAGTAAGCATAATAACAATAGTGTGATTTTACATTATCTGCTTTGGTCAACGAAAGTCTAAAAATCTTTCCTGTTAAATCTTCTAATACAAGAAGAAATAGTTGAAATGTGAATTCCTATTTTTATGCTTCTCTTTATTTTGCCTCAGAACCTTTTTTCTTTTTGGACCACCCGATCTGCCCTAGTGTAGACAAATCATATCCTATCTTCATTTGGAAATGCCTCCAGGAGCTCAGTATTTTAATTATATAAGTGGCTATTCTATTGGGCTGATACATAAGTTCATAGCGTATTTTGCTTGCCCATGGAATGCAAATGTCCCACAATGTTCACAGGTCACAGTCTATCACATTTGCCAATTTTGGGGTTGACAGATGTGGATCATCATGAATTAAAGTGTTTCATGGTCTTCATCAAAATCTGATGGTCTTCCTGAACATGGAGAATCACTCAGGTCAAAGTGGCTCTCCTGGAAACGACAAAGCCAGTTTCTTGCCGTGCTTTCTCTGATGGCATTCTCCCTGTACATGGAATAAATGTTTTGAGTCATCTCTGCTGCCTTTACTCCTCTGTTAAATTCGAATAGAAGAATATGTCGGAAGTGTCCATTTTTTTCCACTTGACACTCCCTCTTCTTTAGCCCACAAATAGCACTAACTTTCTTCAAATCTGCAAAATTCAAGATGTATTCACAAGCCCCAGTATTGTCATTTCAAATGACAAATAGCAAATGATAAATTCCCAACACTGCAGTGCTGCCATTCCAAAAACAAATGCTACAAATGTATGCATCAGACAAATATATGAAAAGTATATTCTGATGGGATTAACAAGACATGTGCTACCATTAAAGGGAAAATTCATAATAATGCAATTCTACAAAGACTATGAGACAAAAATACCAAGACTTTTGGAAGGGCTGTTCAGAAGAATGACCCCCGCAGTCTATCATCTTGGAAATCATGAAAATGGGCCAAGCAAATGGCCAAAGACTAATACAAAGTAATGCCTACATTTCTTCATCTCCAAAGCCATGCTACCATCTCTAGTAATAGACAATAAGTATGCTGGCAATTGAAGAAGAGTCCTTGTAACTCCATTTTTATTCCATTACACACCTCATGTAACATTCAAATTTACTTAGAAGGCTTCATGATGAAGCTCTGATTATTTTAAATGAGAACAAAAGATGTAATTGAATGGCCATAAGAAAGGCAATGTCCTTATCATAACTAGGAAATAGTATAGTATCTGCAATCTATTAGCCATCCTATCTCCCAGGCTCTTCACCTGCTGTTGTAAAAGATACCTATGTCTGATATGAAAATGAGCACTGATTCATACACTTAGAGCCCCAAACAAATCAGACCACATCTAATATAGATGATGCAAATAATCTGAAATGAAGAGTTGAAAATGTGCAACTTCTCCATTCCAATTTTTTGTGATTTGTATGGAAGAGCCAGATAAGTAGAACTAAATTGTCATGGTTGCCTATTGAAAAAGTTCAGCAGGATGGGAGTGGTATTTTCTGGGTAGCACTGTTTTTCCCCTGTGACTAGGCCATCTTGCTTTTGAATAGCACTTTACACATTATGAACCACTTCTGTATATTTCTGAGCAGTAAAATGATGCCATAAGATAAATAGTAAGAGAGAGAAAAGCATCCACAAATGGCACATGAAAAAGACTTGGCTGGAAGACTTTAATGATGCATCCAAAAGTCAAGCTTTGAACCTAGAAAATGAGACCCGAGTGCTGTACTTGCCTGTACCTTGGTAAGCAGACTCAGTGGATGAGATTTCACTTTTTTTTTCAAATACTTGAGAGCATCTTGAAACATGACATGGGAATTTTACTGAACTGAGATAGCAGCTTGGGGTGGTGACTTGTTCTCTCTAAAAATGGACAGTAGATTGTGCATGTCATGTGTGTACCCTGGGGAAGATCATGTGAAAACTTTTATTCAAATGAACATTATCTGCCAGGTGCAGTCTGAAATCCCAGCACTTTGGGAGGCCAAGATGAGAGATTGCTTTAGCCCAGGAGTTCAAGACAGCCTGGGCAACATAGTGAGACCTTGTCTCTACAAAAAGAAAAAAATGAACATTTTATCAAAGGCTGAAACAGTTTCCTCCTAAGTTGTTCTCATGTCTTTAATGAAATTACCCTCTTTGCTTCATTTTCAGCCTTTTTACTCCTCAAAATGATCTGTTGTTATGATGCCATCGATAAACGTATCTCCCTAGTCATTTTAATCCCAATATCTGGTATGTTTGCATTAATCTCATGACTAAAATATCAAGAACTTCACTTGCTAACAGTAAATAAACCTTTGATGAAACCATTAAAACCAGATACTGTTTTGGTTTTGTTTGTTTGTTTTTGTTTTGTTTTGTTTTATTTTGAACTGGAAACCTACAGCACACTTCATGCCTCTGGATGTTTATTTCAAGATTCACAAAGGTTAACTCTGGGCTCTCAGCTCTTGGACAGTGGTCAACCAAGGTTATACACCAGTTTAATTCCACATTTAGACTGGATAGCTCCATTTTCCTCTCAATTTTATGTTCTCACAATATTCCAAGAAGTCATGATAGAGGTTGAGTATTCTGTCAGAACTCTCCTTTCCTTTCTTTCTTCTTCATAATTTCTTAGTGAATGAGAGGAGAAAGAAGCATTCCCAGAATCCTCACCACACTGTCGACACATAAGAATTACACTACTCAAAGAGAACCATGGGCTTACAGATTTGAGATTTGTTTTATTCCTGATTCTTGAACAATAATGTAGAGAACTCTCTCTCTCTCCACCTTCTTTTCCCTTTTGGTTAACTGGAAACACTGTCGTCACAGAGGGAGAGGGTGATATTCCAGGAGGAAGGCCATCAACCACAATGTTCTCACACACCGTTCGTATGAGACTGGAAGGAAGGTTGGGGGACAGTGAACAGGGTGCCAGTTAGTTGCAGAGCATGGCCGTGCCCATCCCTGCGGGTTGCCATGGTACATCTGTGACTTCAAGTGCAGGACTTCCCTTCCCATCCTGACCATAAAATTTCACAGGTTAAGTTAAAAGGATATTTTTGCATTGGTAGAAAATAGTTTCAGTTGTCAATTACTGCTTAAGAAATTGCCTAAAAATTTAGTGGCTTAAAACACTATATTTTCTCATAATTCTGTGGGTCCAGAATTCAGATAGTACCCAGCAGAAATACTCAAGATGACTCTTCACTCCCAAGTGTGCAGCCTCAGCTAGGATGGCTCTGAGGGTCATAGATTCGGAGTCTGTTAACTGCCAATGGATGGTTTCCTCGGTTCTCCTCCATTTGGTGTCAGGGCCTCTACTTCTTCATAGGTCTCCTCCACTTGGTCTCTCCACGTGATCTGTTGGAGCAGGGTAGCCAGGCTTCACACACGACAGGCCAAAACTCCCTCCCAGAGTGCTAAATGAGAAGCTGTCACATTGTCTAAGGCTGGGTTCCAGAAACTGCACAGCATCCCTTCTGCCACATTCTGTAGGTTTGAGCAAGTCACAGGCCCAGCCCACACAGAGGACACTGCACTGGGTATGAACCCTGGGAGGTACAGTTCATAGGGGGCCACCAAAGTAGATGGCGGCCATAGTGAGGGGCAAGGGGGCTGGAGCCCTTGAGCGTCAAGTGTCTGGCATGCTCCTCTGAGCTTTGCATTCCTTCTCTGACCATTCCTTGCCCTTCTTTCCTTGACTGTCCTCCCCATTTGGTGGTGTGTGGGAGCCACCTTATGAGAGTTGACTCTGACCATCTTTTTTAAAAACCTTTATTTTATTTGAAAGATGTGGGGTACAATTCAGGATAAGGTATACAAGTGGTCATCATACAGGTAAAGTTTGGGCCAACTTTTGGTTGCCACTTTGCCTGGTTTGAGAACAGGTACCCTTATTAATGTTATGTTTCCCATCCCCCCCCCCCAGCAGTTTTTGGCTACTGTCAATCCCTTTCTTATAGTATTATGGTAAATGTTCAGGGTTCACTTATGAGTGAGGACATATGGTACTCAGTTCTTTGTTTCTGTGATAAGTCACTGAGTATTATAGATTCTAAATCCATCCAAGTTGCTGCTAAGTCCATAATTTGCTTCTTCTTTATGGCTGTGTAATATTCCATCATGTATATGTACCACATTTCTTTAATTCAGTTCAGTTCTGATGGGTAGCATAGTTGGTTCCATGTTTTTGCCATTGTAAATTGTCTGGGCATCTTTACAACTCTGCTTTCAGTGACTTCGTTTTAAAAGCTTAAAATTGGCCATGGTGAGAATATTCCCACCACAGAAAATTGGAAAACCCTCAGAATCAGAGCTTGCAAGGTCTGACAATCAAATTCACAAATTCATCCTAGAAAACTTGCTACATCCCTCACTGCTGAATATTACTGTGGTCACCTTCAAAGTACTCCCCTTGGGAAGCTATGCACCAGGGCCAGTCCCTAGTCTACCTGTCAAAGCAGTTTTGGAACTTTTTTCCTGGAATGGCCATCAGAGCTGTCGTCGTATTACCCTTGATGTCCTCAATGTCATCAAGTGTCTTCCTTTCAATATTTCCTTTATTTTCGGGGGCCAGAGCAGGTGAGTTGGGGGGGAGGGTTTCCAATACAGTTATTTGTACAGTGTTGCTGACATAAGTGCATGGTGGGAAGTTCATGAACTTAATTATTAGACCCCAACAAATAACAACAGTGGCTCTGATAGCCATTCCAGAAAAAGAGTTCCAAAATTGCTTTGATGGGTGGACTAGGTGCTGGCACTCGTGTATAGCTTCCCAAGGGGAGTACTTCAAAGATGACCATAGTGATATTCAGCAATGAGGTGTGGAGCACTTTTTCTAGGTTAGTTCATGAAACTAATTGTCAGACCTTGTATTTTGTTGTTGTTTGCTTTATTGCTTCTTTTGATTTACCAGTTTCCCAATACACCCCTGTGCCCACTGAACTCCCATCCTGCCTCACGTCCCTTTCTGCCTCTCATGAGGTTCATAAAAGAAGCCCTGATAATGACAAAATGCATTTCCCCACCATGGAAAGATCATTATATAGCGAAGTAGGCACAGGCTTTGGCTTCCAACTCGTTTGGTTTCAAATCCCAGCCCTACTATTTATCACTTGCGAATTCTGAGGCAACTTATTTAACCACTCTCAGGTAAAACTATAGACTAGCAATACAGCTGTGAGTATGGAGTCAGTGGAAAAATATTTTTAAAAAGGTAAAAACCTCTAAGGCTCAATTCTGTTAGTTCTGATCATTTCCCTACAGATATTTTTGTTGTTCTGTTTATTTGTTGTGCTTTTCTGATGGTGAAGCTTGTACCACCGTGAAAGATGGAGCCAGAGGCTTGGGTTGGGGTCCTGGCCAGGCACACAGTGTCCAGAATTCTCTTCTCCATCTACAGTTATTTCTCATGGTGGCAGCAGCAGTTGCCATAGGCTCTGACGAGCAGGCACAGTGCCCGGGCCTCCCTTCAGGGCCACTGGACCGGCCTTCCTGTGTCAGAGGTGGCAGCACGTGCCAAAGCAGACAAGCTACTCCCTTGACACAACACCCCACTCCCTCCCCCGCCTGTGTTTCTACCATTAATGATTCATCTCCATGAGTCAGACAGTCTCATTGGGGATTTCCCTCTAAATTTCTTAGATGCTTTAATCCCAGAATGGTGGGAAAGAGAGGTTGCAAGATTTTGCTTAAGTAGGGTAAAAATTAAACATTTACAAAGGAATTACTACCATAGTCCAAAAAGAAAAATTATTCTCCAAAGCAAAACATTAACCTTTAATAGCTATGTGCTCTCACATTACATAAAAAAGCATTTTATTTATTTATTCATTTACTTATTTATTTTGGAGATAGAGTCTCACTCTGTTGCATAAGCTGGAGTGCAGTGATGTGACCATAACACACTGCAACTCTTGATCTCTTGAAAACAAGTGATCCTTCTACCTTGACCTCCTGAGTAGCTGGGACTACAGGCATACCACGTCTGCCTAATTTTTAAAAAATTTTTGTAAGGGTGGTGTCTCCCTATGTTGCCCAGTCTGGTCTCAGAGTCCTGGCCTCGAGCAATCATCCCACCTTGATCTTTCAAAGTGCTGAGAGTATAGGCATAAGCCACCATGCTTGATCAAAATTGCATTTTTAAAACTCATTTTGTCTATAAATATGGTTAATCATTATATTTTCACACTAATAATTTTAATCCTAAAGCACTAGAAGGGCATGAATGCTCCAAAGTCATCAATTTGTATCTTATGTTATGCAAATAGTTAATAGTCATTCAAAAGTGTGACCCAGATTGAACATGATTTTTATTTTTTATTTTATTTATTTTATGATTAGAGTTTGCTATTCGGTAGACTAGCACATAGAATCGCCTAATTACAGTGAAAAAGTAAGGTCTGTGGCATCTCAAATTATAAACTTATGACTCAGATACATAAGCTATAAAAATACCAAACATAAGCCAAAAAATGTCAGTTGAAATGACTTGTTTTTGAGGAAGCTGCTCACATTTAACAAGATATATGGAATACTCACAGCAAATACAGTGCAAAAAGTTAAAACACAATAAAATAAAGTTAAATATGCAGCTTCACCTGCTCTGTAAATGTAAAAGAGCTGTGGTTTTGATTATATTGACTGGAGGTTGGGTAAGAGGGAGAATATGTTGAGTTCCTAGATTCAATTTTAGTCCCGTGGGCATTTGCAAAATGTATGACCAATCAGCAAATGGATGTGTTTTTGGTTATACTCTTTAACAAAGTAGAAAAGCAAAATAGATTTTCGAATTTTAGCCCATGATATTAATCTAATTTGCAAAAAAACACAGCGGGTTTATAATCAGTATTTGCATAGGCATTGCCTGTCTAAACTGATTTTTAAGTGCAATGTTCAAATGTACGACTCAAATCATTCTTAATCATTGTTAAAATTAAAGCCAGGGACATTATTTAGAAGGTCATGGTGTCATATTTTCACAGCTTCTAGGAAGGCATATAAGATGCAGACTCCTTTAATAAAGGAAGGGTAAAAAATTGCACAAGCAAGTCAAAAGAGCTTAAAGTGAAAGAAAATAGAACCTTGAGTTTTTCACATAATTCTATGCTCACAAGCTTAAAAATGAGAACAGGAAATAAAATGAAAAGAAGCAAATTGCTTCCTTAATTGTATAACATATGTAGTAGATTACTGCCAGTTGATACACAAGAAAGGCGATAGACACATTAGTACCTTGTTAACCTAATTAAAACTTCGTGGATATGCACATTTCTGAAGGTTCAAGTTTTGAGGCTCCACTGTGATAATGAACACAAAACCAATCCTGATCACCGAAAATATCATCATTGCCACAAGAGGTTATGCATGTCCTCAGCAAGTTCTTGTAAGTTATGTAACAAAGATAACTCCTGTTCTAATGACCATCCACACATCTTAAAAATAATGGTACTTCTAAACCTGCTGCTGATTGATCTATTACAATTTTCAAACCTTTAGCAAACCTCAATCTTCTTTGTTTTTAATAAAAGACTTTAGTGACGTACTGCATCAGGAAGCAAATGCATGAATCATTGTAAACGATTCACTTTCTTATTAGCTGATACAGTAATTACCCCAACATTCATAATATTTTAGACTGCCTTCAAAAGAGTTGCCAGTGTTCAATTGTTAAAGATATGGCTTGAGGAAAAAAAATCCACCATAAGTAAGTGCATGGAAGAACTCCAAAAATTCAATGTAGCTGGCTTTCTAGTGTCAAAGATAAAAGTAGATTAATAGTTTAATTAAACATGTTGGAGACTCTGGGTATTGTAGCTATTACACCTTTGACCCCATGGGAGGTTGTCAGCAACAAAGGGAGGGTGAGTACCGAGGTTACTTATTTATGATGTGCAGCTGACTCAAAAAGCGTACCCAGCTAGACAGAACTTGTAATTAACCAAGAGATCCGGTAAATTATGAGATCAATAAAATTTCCAGGGTGCCACAGTTTTCAGAACTAGTTAGTGCCCTCCTAATTTATTGGCAAAAACTTCATGGACCTGCAAGGAAGATAAATAAAAATGCCTGGATGTAAAAATAAATATGTATGCTTGACAAATCTGAAATACACTGTTTACAGCTAATGAGGAGGTGACTGTGCATTTTGCTGCGTGTTTTATATCTAGCACAGCGCAGAACATTAAAACCAATATAACTGATAACCTTGGTGCAAACGGCATAAGCCTGCATTTCCCATTATTCCCCAGAGATGGAATTAATTAGTGCTTGTCAAAACCAGAGCAATCCTCTGCCATGAAACTAAAAGTAATGGAGAGGCCGCGGATGGCTTGGCGCTACTCCAAAAAGATTTCTCATCTGCTTAGGAGGAAAATACTGCATGCATCTATATATATGCAATATATATGCTTCTTTTATCCGAGATACCTCATAAATACACAACATACACACACTCACGCATCATATTTTTGGCTATGGTTCAACAAATATTTATGAAATGCCTACCATGTGAGGATACCTAGAGAATAAGAATATCTTAAGCATTCACAGTTTAGTGGGAAGCAGAGACTGATAGTGGGGACATTTCAACTCAAGGTATTCATGATTTTTTTTTTTTTTTTTTTTTTTTTTTTTGAGTTGGAGTCTCACTCTGTCGCCCAGAGTGGAGTGCAGTGGCCGCTCCCGGCCACCGCAGCCTCGACCCGCTGGGCTCCGGCGATCCTTCCGCCTCAGCCTTCCAAGTAGCTAGAACTACAGGCGCGCGCTACCACGCCCAGCTGATTTTTTGATTTATTGTAGAGATGAGGTCTTGCTTGCCCAGGCGGGTCTCGAACCCGTGGGCTCAGGCAATCTACTCACCTCAGCCTCCCAAAGGCGCGGGATTACAGGCTGAGCCACCGAGCCTGGCTAGAGGAAATGTTCTTAATTGCAACGTTATAGGCTTACCTTACAGGATTTATAATGGGGCATAGAATCAAAGCACAATGGACCAGATATGTGGATCTAAGATAAAACTGTATTTACATAAAGCGATAGAATTAAGATTTAGGGATTTTTAATCTGGGGTCCATGGACCCTTAAGTGTTCACAGACAGATTTGGGGTTTTATCCCTGAAACAGGGGTCTGGCAAACATTTTCTTAAAGGACCGTCTAGTAACGAGTTTTAGACCTTGCAGACCGTATGATCTCTGTGACACACTTTACTGTTGTAGTGCAAAAACACAGATAATAAATGAATGGGACAAGGCTGTGTTCCAATAAAACTTTATTTACAAAATCAAGCAGTTGCCCTGAAGGCTTTAAATGGTATGTGCATATATGCATAGTTGTTTCTGTTGTTATTACGAGAAAATCCATAGCTTTCCATTGCTTCTCAGATAGATTCAATCTCCGAGACAGTGAAAACAACTAGCCTAAATGGTCGCCAAGCCTCTCTAAGCCTAGACGTTCCAGGGTCCCACAATTCTAAGTGCCTTTTACCTTAACAATCTCTTAGAGATTCTTTCTCTTTAGCAGGAGCTCTTGATGGATTCTGCAGTGAACTATTAAATGTATAATACTTACTGTCTGTTAGAAGAAACCACGGGTCACATTACCCTTCAACCTTTCCTGGTCTACCTGGTCAGATGAAACTGGTTAAAACACAAATATATTCCAGAAATATGCAGCTCAGTCCTCTTGAGACTGTTGCCTCCTACCAGAGACCATCTTCTAGTTTCTTAGCCTTTTCCATGGAAAGAACTCACTTGTCCTGACCACACTCATATGTAGTTAGATTCCTGGGGTTAGCTAGGTCTGCCTAGATATGATATGGAGGGGAGGTATGTGGCCAGATGTGTTTGACTGATGGCCTCGGCATCTGTTCAAGGATCCTCTTTCCTGAGGAAACATTTCTCTTAGGATTCACTAGCTTCATGAATCAGACATCTCATCCATTGCCTTTGTCTATACCAAGCCACACCTTTTCACTCCGTCTCCACACAGGGCCTTGTCTTTCCCTAAGTAGAATCTCTGGGTAAAAACTGCTGCATACATTCCACTGTATCCACGACAGATCCTGGTACCATGCATTGACATACGTGACAGGAAGAGTAAAGAACTAAAGAAACTATAGAAGTCACTTTTTAGTTTATTAGCACTGAGATCCCTGAAAGCTACAGCCAGTTTTACATTCTTGCATCCATTTTGAAAATCAAAATGGAGGTTGTCCAATCGACTTGAATAACAAACAGGATCAAGTGCTTTAAATCTGAAGAACAACAAAACCCTGATTCATTAAAACAAGAAAGTGCAAATATTGTGAATCGGACTGTGACAGCATTCCTATTCCAGGTTTTTCTGAGAATGGAGCCTTGGGCATAGGACAGAGGCAGGAGAAACAAATGGCAGAAACCAGAAGAGATGAGGAGAATGAAGCAAGGAGAACAAGCAGACAAAGAGGAATACAGACGGAAGGGATGAATGCAGAGTGAATGTGCACACCGACTAAGCACTGCTGGATTGAAATTCAGTGTCATTAGCATGCAGCTATTTCTCACAGCAAGTGCCCCCCAAAGAAGGAAATAAACCAGCAAATGAAAATAACAGGAGAATAAATCACTTAGCCAGTACTTATGGAGACTTCATCCCACATTAGACTCCCGTATATGTCACATCAAGATGAGTGTTAACTCTCTGAAATGAAACATCAATAAGAGGACCACATGGTGCTGACTGTACCCCCAACTAATATTTAATATTTCAGTTCGGCTTTAATTATCATGTTCATCTGGCAGCAGCATGGTGCCCGAAGACAGAAATGGGTCATGGGAGGCCTGGATTCTTATCCCGGAATATCAGTGTATGACCTTGGTTGGTCAGGCTCTGTGCCTCAGTTTCCTCATTTGTTTAATACAAACAAGGATATCTTACTATTGCTCTGTTATTTAAGTGTTAGGAGCATGAAAAAGAAAAATATATACGTATATATATATATACGTATATAAAAATATATATTTCCACATGCTCGGATAAGTATAAAATGCCAGATAAATGCAAAGTTGACCTTGTTCTCTTCACTTAACAAGTTAGTGAGTAGGCAGGGGGTGGGGACCATGGCATTTTGCACAGAAGGCTTGGTGACTCAAAGAAGTGTCTTTTTTTCTCCCAGTAATATCTGGTCTAGAATTATTACTGCCTTCCCGATGTTTTTAGACATACTTTTCTCCTTCAGAAATGCCAAAGGTAAAAAATACTATTCTGCTGCTATAATTTGTCACCCTTGCTGCCTGAGCAAGACATGCATAGACAGTTTAGTAATTAAGCTTTTCAACACTGCATCATAAAGTTTTATTCCAGCAAAGGCTATATTTATCAGCTAACAAGTATTAAATCACCACACTGTTGAAGCCGTTTCTCACTTGCATATGCTCCTTTCAAAACAGAACTGCTTTCCTTGGCTGGCTTGATTAATAAAACTTCTTGTTTGAAAATATTCTGATGATGTGTGGTCCCATGGAGCTGACATACACACACCTTGGCAACTGTTCCACATGGTGCTGACCCCCATGTCCCAGGGGGGTCTGATACCTTAGCCCTGTAGTAGTCTTTCAACATATTGTGGCATCTGAATCCCATGGTCCTCTGGGATGGCTTCGAGCAGGAAATATTCCTATATTCATTTCATTCATAAAGGGTAAGAGGCAAGCGGTAAATGAAAATCTAAGCATAAAATGAACTTTCAAAATGATTGCAATAGCAAAGTGACAATGGTCTACATATTTAGTAGGGTTGTTGTTTTTTTCTTATATTGTAGTCTTATCAAAATAGATGTGGAATTACTAGGAAAACACACTTAGAATAGATATCAAAAGTCATTAGTAATGGCTGAGAAGCATACTTCTCAAAGCAACCCATTCTACCTTTGCACATTCCCTCCCCCATTGGAGGATATAAATTCATAAAATGAATATAGCATTGTTCTTAAAAATTCAGGATGCTTTTGGTCAAACAGTTCCAGGATTATATTTGTTAAAAACAAAAATAGTGCATTTGAATGACTTTTCTACCCTATTTTAAGGGTGAAGCAAAAATAAAGATAAATGTTAGTCAAATATGGGCCAAAAGATGGAAAAAAAAATCACCATTTTTCATAAACTTGTAGCCCACATCTTTATAATGAAATAAAACATAAAATAAGTGACATGAACCACATGCAGGCATTTACATTTTTCACCAATTTATTGCTAAAAGGAAACATATAATAAAGCCCCGTAAGATCACAAAACCCACTTTGCGGTTATGTCTTAAAGTTCTGCCTGTGCCTGTGTATGTGAGTCCCTGATAGTGGGTGTGTAAGCGTGAAAGTTTAAACACTATGAAGATAGAAAGGCCTTTGTTGAATTTTTCTTAGTTTGAGAGGACACAATGATTTCTTTTCCCTTTAAAATGTTAAAACAGAACTCACGATGTGGCTTTTCAAATTAGCAACAGGTAGCTTGTTTGGAAGGCAGGAGATCAATGTCTCTCCAGCCAGCAAGTCGTGAGGTCAAGTCACTGAAGCATGTGGACAACATGCTGAACCACCAAGTTGGCAAATATTGAACTATTTTAAGTGCATCTATTTTCTGGTTCAGTAAATTTTTTGTTGTGTTTAATTTATTAAGCTTGACACAGTCTAAATGCCACAGCACACACTGGAGAGACCACAGTAAAAGATAGCAACAGGTAAGGGTCGGTATATCTTCTCTCAGTTTCTACTTAATTTTTATCTTTCCTATTAAGACTGGAATTTCTTTTAAGGTTAAAAAGTACTACGTGACTTGGAAAGTCAAGTTGAATCTTGTTCTTGTCTGAAAATCAGAAGAGAGCTTTCTTTGTCAGTCAAGTTGCCCTCCAAACTAAGATGATGACACTTATGACCTACAATTCAAGACTACCTAATAACCTGGGAGATAAATGAGAAATAAAAACCACAGTTTTGGAGAAATCTTGTAGTTCAGTAATTTGCAAAATTATTAATTCAAGGACACATCTGAAGACTTAAGATGGGGCCTTGATAATGTGATGATTCTTTATTCAAAATTGAAATTTTCATAAGGATAATAAAGATTATGGCATATGAACTGTTACTCTGATTCACTGTAATGCTTTGAGAGGGTCATTTGTTATTTTCAAGTACCACTATTCTTCCAAGAAGGGGTAGCCACGGCAATTCAGAAAAGTGGAGAAAGGTGTAAGGTATGAAGAATTTCCATTCTAGCATGGGTTGTAACTATTGAAATTATAAAATTGATTTTAAACTCCATATGAAAAATTACAGTAAGTGAAGAACAATTTTCCAGTAATTTCTCTCAACAAATAGAAAACAAAATAGTGAGTAACAGAAAACGGTGAAAACAAAGACTCAAGCTACAGGTACAGAATAAGGATACAGTTACTAAACATAATTTTTTAAAGCTTCCAGAACACACAGGGCAGAAGTGATGCAGCCATCAAAGTTGGACTGAGCAAATCCATCCCCTCCACACAAAAGGAGGGGTTTGAGATGAAGAGTCATTTGGCCAGGACAGTTGGCAGCAGCATTTATAACCTGGAAAAGTAAAAAATAAAAAGATTGCAATTGACATTCTGTGCTCTATTGTGCTGTCATGGCAACGCCTACCTGCGGAAGAC
>CAUYQG010051383.1:0-25806 GCA_963574415.1 Tarsius wallacei | reverse complement strand
AATTTGAACTTACAGGAACAACTTCAGAATGAGTTTTTGTTTGTTTGTTTGTCTGTTTGCTCATTTTTTGTTTTAGTTTTTCTTTTTTCTCTCTCTTTCTGTTTTTGATTACGTTTTCTATCTTTGTGTTTCTTTTCATTTGTTAGTTGGTATACCTGTTTGCTTTCTCTCTTATTCTTCTCTCCACCTTCTGCTTGTCCCCCTCCTTCCTTCTTTTTTTTTCTTCCCTTTCTTCTGTGTTTAATACTTTCTTACGTTTCTTACGTTTTTTATAGAGCTGGTCTACAGGCAGCATAAAATCTCAGGGATTGAATGTCTGGGAAATATTTTAATTCTCTATCACAGATGAAACTTAGCTTAGCTGGGTAGGTAATTCTTGGTTGAAATTGTTTATCTTTGAGAATTTTGAAGATTAGGCTCCAATCTCTTTTTGCCTGAAGTGTTTCTGTGGATAAGTCTGCTGCTATTCTAATTGGTCTTCCCCTGTAGGTATTCTCACCTTTTTCTCTTACTGCCTTTAGGATTTTTTCTTTTATACCTACTTTGTGTAGGTGAATTAATATGTGTCTAGAAGTTGGTCTACTAATTTGTTGTCTTGCAGGTGTTCTCTGAATCTCTTGTGTTTGAATGGTTGCATCACTGATAAGATAAGGGACTTTTTCTTGGGTGATTTCATGGAATGTTTGTTCCAGGGTGGTCTGTCTTTCTTTCTGCCTCAGGAAGTTCAATTAATCTTATGTTCGGCCTCTTCAAATAATCGCTCATCTCTTGAAGGTTTTGCTCTGTCTTTTTAAGCTTCTTCTCTGTTTTTGACAGTTTGGGTTAGTTCTATATTTTGGTCCTCAAGCTCTGAGAATCTTTCTTCTGCTTGGCTAATTCTGTTTTCCATACTTATCAGTTTGTATTTATTTCATTCACAGTATTCTTTATTGCTGTTATCTCAATTATCATCTCCTTCATTCTTTCCTCTTGTCTCTTCTCAATTCTATTTATTCTATTAATGTCTTGATATCTGAGTTTTTGGTTTGAGACCAGTCATTCTTTGGCCTCATCACTGTTTGCATTTGGAAGTCTGTATTCTCAGTGGCTGACCTCAGGGGTCTGTGTGAGACCCATATTCTTCTTTTGGTTTTTCTTCATTTGTGTAGATTTTCCTCCCTCTTTCCTCCCTCCCCTTTTCTTTAATTCTGTTGTTCAGGGATGGGGGAGTAGCTTTTACTTCTGTCTCCTCAATCTCCTATTCTTTCTTATGTGGATCCTCTGACTTTGTTCAATTCTGAAGCTGGACTGTGGTGCGGGGCTGTACATTTTTGCTGTTTTGAGATTTAATTGAGGGGGGAGCTGTGATTCAGAAATTATCTGCATATCTCAATATTCACTGACAGGTGTGTGGGCCCCTTGGAACTTGCTTCCCACTGCCTTATAATCTGTCCATGCAGTGGGGTTATAGGTTTAAATGAAATGCAATAAGAAAAAGGAAAAGAATGGAAAAAGGAAGGAGGGGGACAAGCAGAAGGTGGAGAGAAGAATAAGAGAGAAAGCAAACAGGTATACCAACTAACAAATGAAAAGAAACACAAAGATAGAAAAGACTAAAAATAACTAAAACATAAACACAATCATACATATACAGAAACCTATGAAAAAAACCCTACTGATGTAATCTCCCTCAAAAATACCAGTACACAAACAGAAAGTTTTAAAAAATAGCAAAACATAACAGAAACTAAACAAGCATGAAAACGTAATCAAAAACAGAAAGAGAGAGAAAAAAGAAAAACTAAAACAAAAAATGAGCAAACAGACAAACAAACAAACAAAAACTCATTCTGAAGTTGTTCCTGTAAGTTCAAATTCCTTATGACTCTGATCTCCAGCCCCTCCTCTCTGCTCTCAGCATAGGCTGATAGGATTGCTCTCAGCATGGGTCAGATGCCCCAGGCCTACTGTGGGAGGAGGGTGGATCAGATCTGGACTCACCCTGCTTGCTTCTTGTCAAGTCTCCCACTCAGATCTGACCTGTCTGTGTCTGATACAGCATGGGGGAGGGGCTTCTGTGTCTCTGAGTTTGATGATATTACCTTAGGTCCCAAGTTGGAGGCTGGGTGGAACTGGGCAGGGCAATGCAGGCCTCTGCCTGGTCCTGGGACAGAGAATATGGGAGTGGGACTCCTCTCCAGTTCTCCCCGATCTCTCTCCATGGATCCAGGGCTCCAGCCACTATGCTGTCACAGGTGATAGTGTGGGCTGGGTGCCAGGTGATGAGAATCAGATGTATTGGCAGTCTTTTCTCAGGAAAGTCCCCAGTGCAGCAGACTGTCTTTGTGCTGACGGCTTTTATCTAAGAGGTATGGGGGGTTGCAGTCACCTCCAGAGGAGAGCCCCAGGGGCATGAATTCGTCTCCCCTTAAACAGATTTTCACTCACCCACCAGCACACACCCACTCATGCGTGGAGTCTTTATGGACACTTGCTTTTGTGGAAACTCTCACAGTCCTACCTGCCCCATCTCCATCTTGCCAGAAATCCCCAACTTATTTTTTGAAGTGAAAAAGGAATGAAAAGGTAGGAAAATTTCAAGATTGATTAATTCACTATTATTTGATATAATCAAAGATCTAGGTATTTTTCCTGCCTCAGTTCTGACATCTTCATTGTGTAGACTTTAGACTTCAGATTGATTTCATCATAGTCATGTCTTCAAAAGCTCTAAACATCATATTCTCTCACACACACAATTCCAAAGCCTCAATGAGAAAATGTATCTTCTGATATCACTTTGTAAGAGATTTAGCAAGTTCTGTATTCCCCTAAAGCCCAGTGATCAGAATTCCATTTCATGCCCCTTTCTAAACACCCATGATCAGGGAGACCAGATTTCCCATGTCCGGCCCTTGCTAATCAAGACTCATCCACCGGGTCTAGAAAAATTTTCAGTCTCATTTTATATACGTGATTGCCCCATAACTCCCCAAATTAGGCTCTCCTCACAAGGGATAATAGAAGTGAATGGATAATGGATAATCAAAAATAGAGTTTTCTAGGTCTCTGGTAATTTTAAGGGTGCTTTTGTATGCTTTTAATTACATGGCAACAGAATGATAAAAATATTTATTTTGAACTTACATACAATAGTGTTATGGGGCAGGAGTATAGTCTATTACCTGCATTAATCATGATAGTTCTAAATCAAATCTTAATAGACAAGTTAGTGGAATAATAGGCTAAGTACAAAACTATAGTAATTACACACAAATTTTTGAAAAAAACCTCCTTATTTCTCTCAGAGAAGCTATTTTAGTTAAGGTTTTCCACATTTAGAAACTTAAGTTTAAACTTATTTGAGTGAAACAATGGCAGTGGGAAAAGGTCTTATTCATGTTATTTTTGGGTTTTATAAATAATGGCAAAAATGACTAAGATTATATCTATAGTCTTAAAAACAAAAGAAAGACTTTAAGGGAACCAAGAAGAAACTGGCCAACTAACACACATGAAGAGAATATAAAATAACAAAGCATAATGTTGGAAAATTGTTCATTGATCTCTTAAAATAGATATTCATATGTGAGAGTACTTGAGACTCCAAAAGGGCCTACTTAATTAAACATAAATTCAGAATAAGCATTGAAGTGAGAGTTGAGACAGTTCTTTCAGTTACTTTCTTACTAAAAACGCACAGTATTTTTAGTGTATGTAATCCTAGTCATTGAACCTCCTTCCTCTTAAACATATCTTATGTCCAAAAACCTTTAATATTACCCATGAGATTTAAAGGTTAAAACTTTAAATTGGAAAGTTGAAAGTATAATAGCATTATTAACAAATTGTGCTTTTTTGGTGTTTAGCTGGCACATTTTTACATTTCTGCGTGATAGTAACTTTTGAGAATCATGTTTTCTCAAATCCTATATATAATATATCAATACATATAGAAAAACACACACATTATGTGTGTGTGTGTGTGTGTGTGTGTGTGTGTGTGTGTGTATATGAGAGAGAGAGAGAGAGAGAGGCAGAGAGACAGAGAGAGAGAGAGAGAGGCAGAGAGACAGACAGAGAGAGAGAGAGAGAGAGAGAGAGAGAGAAAGACACTACAAGCGCAGTAAGCTCTGGCACCAAGACAAATAAACCTGACTATGAAAATACTTTAGTTTCTTAGAATTTGGGAGGTTGAGAAAGTCTCTAGGAACATTCAGTCACAGATAGTTGGGGCAAAGTGATGGATGTCAGCCTCATTAACCCTGCTCAGAGTTTGCCAAGGGCCAAGTCTAGGTGAGCATGGGGTAATGTCTGTACCTTGGAACATGTGTGCTGGCAGACTCCTAAAACACCTCAATTTTTTAACTGAGGAAACATCACACATATGTTCCGACATGAAGAAAGGGGCAGAGTTGAGGCCAGGGTCTCTGGGTCCAAATGGCCTGGTAGTGGTCCAGGACTCTGAAGGAGGCTTTTAGACTTGGGCGGACATTGTAGGAACCAGAAATTCTAGTCTCAGAAGGGGAAGATGAGTGTGACGATAAAGCCAAAGCATGTAAGGTTAGCAACTATGTAATCCTTTCTAAGATTCTTAGCCATATATAGTTTTTTGATTTTAAGAAGAAAATATATCTACCAGAAAGTTATACCTACCAAAAATTCCAGAAAGTGAAATTCTCTTAAAAACAATTTGTGCATTATTATTCTTCAGATCAGAGTTCAGGAGTTCAAACACCCACTTAGTATAAGATTCCGTGGAAATGCCAGGGATATAATGATGAACAGGACAGATTTTATCCTCTGCAGTCTCCTTGTCCTCACCCTGGTACTTTTTCTGCAGCTGGTAAATACACTCTACTACCTCTCTTACTTAAAGTAAAACTAAACCATGCAAAACAATATAAATAAAACTACACTGATTCTTAAATCCCCCGGCCTACCAATCTCTGTGATTTGGTTGCTAACTCTATGAAAATGTCTTCTACTTTCACAATCTCAATTTATTTACCTCTTCACTAATTGTTCTGTCAAAAAACAAACAAACCAAAAAACCCACAAAAACTGTAGAATTATTTTCTAATTCCATATCCAATGTTCTCTTTTTAGTGCTCTGTTAATTTACCTTTCTGAAGTGATGGACATTTTTAACTACTCTCTGTTTTTAGAACTCTCAATTCCCTCAACTTCTTGGCTTCTGTGACTCTACTTTTTCTTGTTTGGCCTTAGTTTTCTGATTACTCTTTTTCAGCCTTTTCTTTTTAGTTTTTTCTACTTCACACTTTATGTGGCATCATCGAGTGACCTGGTCGCTCTCCCTCCATCATACATAACTTTAAGCACTATTTCTATGCTGATACTCTTAATTCTATATATCCAGCCCAGGCAACTTTTGTTTGCTATTGTGCCTGCTGGACATATGTAAGTGGAAATCTTACAAGCATCTACAGCCCAAATGTCCTTTAAAATATAACAAAACTCATTAAAATAAATTTATATCACTTCTATTCCAAATCTCCTTTCCTTTTGTGACCAATATCTGTTAATGATTGTACTCACTCAAAATGGAGCATGAGAATAAACTGTAACTTTTATCTCACTTCCTTCCTTCCTTCATTAATTAATTCATTCTGTCAGTCATGAAATCTAACAGAAGCAGTCTTGTAGCATAATAGTTTTGATGCCAGTGTTGCAGGTGGACAGTCTTTTTAAAACCCTGGTTTATTTTTTACTAGTTCTGTATCTTTTGCAAGTTACTTAATCTCTCTGTACTAGTCTCATAACCTCTAAAATGGGGATGACGCAGCATGGAGAAAGTCATGTAAAGGCAGATACCAGTCTGATAATATTGATTAGCTCAGGCAATTGATATGAGGGAGAGGATTCTTCGCTTTTTCTTGATATATACTTTTTCAATACTTAAAAAAAGAATGTACTATTTTGTAATTTAAGCAATAATTAAAGAAAAAATTAAAAACAAATTATTTAGCTAAAGGTTCTAAACCCAATAGTCATTTAAATTTCCAAGACCATTATTCTGACTGATGATTATCAGAGTATTGCAAACTCCTAATTTTCTAGGGATTGCTGATAGCCATTATCAATACTGTGTGCTCCTCAAATCTCTTATTGGTACATATTGCTCATATGTACTTTTTACTTTTCCTTAATTCACCTGTATCTGAATTAGCTTAACAGTATAGCAATATTTGAGATCTGTCTGAGGCATACTACTTGTCAAATATAGTGAGAAATAAAATTCATTAGCTGATTTCAGTTGCAAAGAATTCTCTGAAATATCATGATTTGCAGGAATTCTTAGAAGAGAAGAATGTATTTCATAAAGTTTTAATCATTTTGAGTTTTGTCTTTAAACAGTTATATTCTTAAATTTGCACAGCAAATTTAATATAACTCTGAATATTATCAAATGAGATCACAACAGAAATAAGGAAAGAAGCAAAAATATTAATGACAATTGTAACAGCGCAACTGAATAAAATAAATAATACGATTTTCCACAGTTGATTTTTCTCTGCCAATAATATTTATCATATTCAAATGGAACTTTTTTCTGCTTTGGCCCTTTTTATACCTTTATTACAGAAAGTGTTGGACTTCATTAGCCACTTACTAGATAAATATAGGAAAACTGCCTGTCACTTAACGGTTTATCCATTGTCGTCTCAAATAGGGCTGAGTGGTCTGATTTCAAAGTGACAGCTGGTGGTGTCTCTTCCTGATACATGCTAATCCAGTTTTTATTATGGAAAAACTGCCTGTGCTTTCAGACAGCGAAAGGGAGTTACTAAACGTAATCACTAAGGAGGAACCTTGGGATCACAAACATAAAAGACTAAAATGAACAGTTTTCTCATTACAGAATGGTTTCCTGATTAAATACAGATTAAGGGCAGGGAAAAATCATTTAAAGACCTAAATAACATTCTCCATTGTGTATATACAGACAGAATTGCAGCTACCTACATCTTTAAATGAACAGAGGTATAAAGTTATAGCCACATGGATATAGGTATAGGCACAGTCATAGCACTTACTCTTTCTTACCGTGTCATAAAATAGTACATGAATATGTGAATCAATCCCTCAATTTTTTTTGGATAAGGGCACAAAAGAAGAAATTGTCATTTAAACACAACGTGACTTTTGCATAGATCACTGCTATAATTTTATCATATTACTTTAGTGTAGACTGACTTGTATCAGAGAAATGTAATCAGAGAAATCGAGGACCTTCTACTATCTTTTCCACACACAGGAAATGAAAAGCTAAGGGAAAGCTATCAAAAAAGACTTTTGGTGGCTAGTGCATTGTAATTGTATGAGAGACACCAGAAATAAGAGCATTTATTGTGTATAGAGGCATACCTTTCCCGTACTCTACTTTGGGGTCTTGATGCTATTTGTACTATAATAAACAACTCTCTCAAATTTTAACTCCTAGCTGTCAATTGAAAAGGCCACCTAACTATTTCATTATGCCTTAATTAATAATACACTTCAATAAAAATAATCTCCTTACTACATAATTTATCAACATGTTGACTATCTTGCCCAATACTTACCACTAGAATAAAATAAGCATCCTAATTGAGAGAGAATAGGGAGACTATTTAGTTGATAGAAGAAGAGATATAGAGTCAAATCTGAAAAAGCATCTGCCTTTCTCAGTCTCCATTGTGGCCTCAATTATTTTGGGCCACAAATTACAAATACAGATAACCATGCTGAAGTTAGGTAGTTATGCCAACACATGGCCACTTGCCAGCCCCATTAACCATATGACCCCATTTTCAAGGTACGGACATTGCAGGTTTTGTTCCAGACCATCCCAATAACGCACATATTGTAATAAAGTGAGTCACACATTTTTTTTTGTTGTTGTTTTCTAGTGCATATGATAGTTATGTTTACTTATTTTGTGACAATGGCTTCTTTTCTTCAACCTTATGAACTAACCTCTGCTAACTTCAAACTTTTCTTCTCCAGTTTCCTCACCGCTCTCAAATTTCATAAAACTGAAGAGAGTTAGGGCCTTGCTCTGGATTAGGCTTTGGCTTAAGGAAATGTTGTGACTGGTTTGACCTTCTACCTAGGTTACTTAAACTTTCTCCATATCAGCAATAAGTTTGCTTCACTTTCTTATTATTTGTGTGCTTGCTAAGTAGCACTTTTAATTTCCTTCAGGAGTTTTTCCTTTGCATTCACAATTTGGTTAACCGGTTGGTTTAAGAAGTCTAGTTTTTGGCTTATTTTGACTTCTTACATGCCTTTCTCACTAGGCTCAATTATTTCTAGCTTTTGATTTAAAGTGAGAGACATGTAACTCTTTCTTCCATTTGAACACTTAAATGTCATTGTAGGGTAATTAATTTGCCTAACTTCATTACTGTTGTCTCTCTGGGCATAGAAAGATTGGATAAGAAGATAGAAGAGGGAACAGCCAGTTGATGGAGCAATTTTTATTGCGTTCACCATTTCATATGAGTGTAGTTCATGGTGCTCCAAAACTATTACAATAATAACATCAAAGGTCACTTATTACAGATCACCATAACAGATATGATAATAAAAAGTTTGAAACATTGGGAGAATTATCAAAATGTGGCACAGAAACATGACATGAGCACATGTTATTGGAAAAATGGTCCCAATAGACTTGTTCTATGTAGGGGTTGCACAGATCTTCAATTTATTAAAATAACACAGTATCTGCACAGCACAATAAAGTGACATACATAAAAGCAAGGTATGCTTGTGTAAGTGCTGACAGTTTCTATATCCTTTGTGCAGTTTTTGCCCAAATACAATTCTGGGTGCCAAACTACTTGGTACAGATTTCACAAGTCAAAGGTCTAGTGGAAATCTCTTCCAAAATCTAGCTGTCAGTGTCAACAAATTCTTCATTCGGCAGTCTGTGAATTCAAAAAGCACAAATATTCTTGCTCAGTAACAAAAATTTATTAAAAAATGAAGATGTAAGTGTACTCCTGCCTAAAGAAAGGTAGGGAATAGAATTATAACTCAAAGGTGAAAGAAGTAACAGTCAAATGGCAGACAATAGATTCCATAAATGGGCATTTCTTTTATATATTTAGATACCTTTTCACCATCTATAACCAAGGAAAGACTAGCAGTATAGCAAAGCTGAGAATAAAATCATCAGATGTTCTCAAATACTACCATTTTAACAGATCTGTTCATACAAAAAGGACTGAGAGCAAGTTTTCCTATTCATTGACATGTGGGAGTGTATGTTATCATTTATAAAATTGAATTTTCTTCTTTAATTTTTCTAAAAATAGTAGTATTTAGTATTCATTTTTTTGTTTGCATTTTGCAATGTTAAAAACAGGAATCAGGACACTTCAATACTAACATCAGAAGTTGATGAAAAGAGAAAATACAAAATGGACAAAATTATTTACCTACCACTCCATGTTGATTCAGTTATACTTTTGTGAATTAGACTCAGATGAGTTAATGATTCTATTTCAAGAATGTTGATACTATGCTCATGGCAATAATATATGAGATTATAAAACATAAAAATAATGAGATTTTCCTTTCCAAATTCCTGATATTTTTTATACAGTTTGTAAACTATTTTCAAAATAACCAAATTAGCTAACAGAATTAAAATTTATATAACATTTAAATTCATATTTTGAAACAGGAAAAAAAATCAGTGATAATTGCTGGAATAGTTAAGTTATTTAAAACAAAATCTCATAATTTATAGATTTTTAAATTTAATGCATATCTGTATCTAGCAACTATTTAGAAAGTAACTTTATTTGGATAGACTTGGCCTGACCCCATGCGAACATCACCCAAAATTCTGGACAGAGTCACAGATGTGAATTCTAGTTCCTAGGGCAAAGTACCCAATGACTTTATTTGACCTCAGTTTCTTCATTGCAAAATAGATAATATAATAACAGTTTTTTACTTTGTCATAGTGTGAATGGGCTAATGTGTAATAAATCAGTTTGTAACTTGTCAATCACTTATTTCAATGTTTTACTATTGATTTCTACTGCTGTCTAGGATTTTAACCGGCAGAAGTAGAATAGGGCCAGTTAATAATAGGCCTTGAAATCCAAACAACAGCTCATTAACTCTGTTAGAGGGTCTATTTTAAAATTTATTCTTGACACTCTACAAAAAATTGCTGGACATTTCTACTTTGTGTCTTTTCATCATTTTAAACTCAAATATCTTCCATTTCTCTTAATTTCTCTGTCCTTGTTAATAACTACTACTTGGTCAAACCAAACTTTATAATTATCCTCTAACCCCCTTTTTTAATTGTCTACCAATATCCAAACACTTGAAAAAAAACCTCTTTCATATGTGTCTTTTCCAATTCTACTCCTAATACTCAGGTTCATAATTATGATGGCATTCCTTGTAGAGAATATTCTTTTTGATTTTTAATAAATTACACATTCAATGTGAAACACATACAAGTTCATAAAAAATAAAAGATTGACAAAATCCCAGTATTTCATCACTCAGATTATACTACTGCTAATACATTTGCATAGATTTGTTTTTCTAAGTATATTTTGCACTTCACTGGCATCCTGTTATATCTGCAATGGCATTGTTATTATTGTCCATTTTTCAGAAAATAATTTCAGACTCTGCAAGTTATTTACTGTGACTAACATCTCACTTAATAAGTGCATTTTGACTAGTCACAATAGCAAAAAAATGGAATCAACCCACATATCATTGATGGTGAACTGGATAAAGAGAATGAGGTACATATACACTATGGAATACTATGTAACCATAAAAAAGAATGAAATCATGTCCTTTGTGGTGACATGAATGCAGGCTGGAGACCATCATCCTAAGCGAACTATCACAGAACAAAAAAACAGAATACCACACGTTTTCACTCATGAGTGGGCCCTGGTCACATGAGCAAAAAGGTAGGAACAACAAATGCTGGACACTGCTAACAGAGGGAGAGAGGGAATGGGGATGAAAGATACAAAATCACCCACTGGATATCACGCTCACTATCAGCAAGCAGTGCTTGGGTGGGGCGGTCTCATCAGAAGCCCAAACCTCACCTTCATGTAACAAATCCACACATGTATCCTATGATTCAAAATTTTTACAAAAATGTTCATATTGAGGGTAAATTTTAATTACTTCAATAAATAAAACATACTTGAAATGCAAAAGGAACAGAAGGTGTGCTGTGTACATTAACTTTCCTCTTCAGTCTGTGTCCCAGCCATTAAGTCCTCAGAAGCAATAACTTCCCCTAGTTCTTGTATATTCTTCTAGAGATAATAAATGTATGTAAAATGCCTATAATATACTAGATTTACTATCATATGCATCAACATACTTTTTAACAATGTATATTTTTGAAATGTGTGTACACACACACACACACACACACACACACACACAAAGTGCTCAGAAAAAGATAGCAACCTATAATAGTATTTTGTTCCTTGCTTTCAAGAAAGAAATTTTAGCAATATATTTAGTAAAGTTAAACTGAATCACACAAGATTCATTACCTTACTCTTCTTTTTAATGTTTTACACCAAAGTAAAGGAATATCTTCATGAGGAACTTCCAGTCTATAGAGTTGTTATCGGACAATTGCCCATGAACCATTAGCTAAACTAAGGGCTACATATATGTTCAGAAAATATATGAAAATAGTAGTTACATAAAGTGTACTGCAACTGAACTTTTTTTTTTTTGGACAGACCAAATCACTGAGCTATGTGATTCCTTATAAAGAAATATATGATATTTTCAGAATTTTTGTTAATCTCACTAGTGTCCTTTTAATGATAATGTAGTTATTCAAATATGCAAACTTTTAAACATATTTTTTCTGCTCATTCCATTGGATCCTCAAAATAGTAAGTTTAAATCTCCCACTATAACTGTGTTTTAAATTCTTATGATAGTTTTTTAAAGATGTATTTTGAGACTACATTTATAGGTTCAAGCAAGTTTAGCATTATTCTATCTTTCTGATGAATTGTTCTTTTTATTATAATTTAATGACCTCCTTTGCTCCTAAATCACTTATTCCTTAAAGCCTAATTTGTCTAACACTAATATTGCTATACCATGTGTTTCTTGTTATTATTTGCCTGGATTTAGGTGTTTCTCTTACAAGGAGCATGCAGACAGATTTGTATAAGCTAACCTGAAAAACTTAAAGGAAAAGTTATATTGTTTTATATTCATTAGGATAACTGATATATTTGGACTGTGGCTCTGTTATCTTATTTTGTGAGTTTTGATTGCAATATCTTTTCCTATTTCTCCTCTATTGTTTTTTCTTGAATTTATTGACTTTTTGGCCCCATCTTCCCTTCCCCCAGTGTGCTCTCTCTCTCTCTCTCTCTCTCTGTGTGTGTCTCTTTTAATGGTTACCCTTGAGTTTCTAGCATGCATACTTTACCTAATAAGTCCATCAGCGTGTCTGCCCTCTCCATACCAAACTATCAGCATACCTTACATGAAACTTCTTCCTTAGATTATCATTTCCTTATCTGTCTCATATTATAGTTTCACTTTATTTTTAATTCCATCAGATGCTGGTTATCATTATCATAATTTTGTAAATTTTACATTTTAATTGTTGTTGAATGAATGAATGCAGATACAATTTTGAATAGAAATCCATGATGATTACAAGTTTTTGTTTTTGATTTTTTCCTCACGAAGGCTTTTTATTTTTCTACCTACACGTTCTGGGAATAGATAATGCTTGAGTCCTTGCTGACCCAATAGATTTTTAAAAATTCCTTATGGAGGATTAAAGTTGCATTCTTTAATTTATAGGTCTCAAATCTTGGAGTAATTTTATCTAGACTGCTCCTACATAGGCTTGTAATAGTAGTAATCTATTTTAAACTTCATGTTCTCTTCTGGCATCCAGAAGTTTTTCTTTTTAGTATATTTAGGGGTTATCAACTATCAAGTATTTCTATGTACTTGCACTTTGAGAGAATGCTACATAGACTCATTTCAAAATTCTGCTAGAACCTAAATTCATATCTATGTATAACAATTTACACTCTGTAGTTTCACTTAAGATTCTGTTATAAGCACTTCTCACAAGACAACAAATTCTTTTAAAATCTCATTTTCCATTTGTTTCTTAAGCACAATATTCTGTATTTAAGTGTTAGAATGTCTGAGTTTGATTCTTGGCTCTGATTCTTTCATAGTTTTAATATTTTGGATAAGGCACTTAATCTTTCTTTGCCAGTTTCTTCTCATAAAGTGGGGAAACTAACACCATAGGATTATTATGAAAAACAAATGAGATAATAGAGATGGAACAAATGGAGTCATTCCAGGTGTCCTCTTAATGCTCAATAAGGTTAGTTATTATTATTATCATTTTGATATTATTATCACATCATCAGCTATTACCATCATCCTCTGCATAATCATTATCATCATCATCAACATCACCACCATCATCATCCTCTTCAGGTAAAAATTACCTCTAAATTTGACAATATAAATAGTGTTTTTATATTGTGTATTATAATTGTGTCTTTCCACAATTTTATTTATATTTTATTATCTTACACTAGATATTAAAAATGGAACTGGAAGGCACAGAACACAATCATTTTAAAGGGAATTTTGAGATTTGCAAAAACCTAATGTTGTGTTAAATGTTTCTCTTCCCCCAATTTTGTTTTTTTCCAGTACATCTGTCTGTGGTGTCTTGTTTCATTTCCTCTTGGTCTTTCTGAATCCACCTTTAGATATGGTAGACTGTTTTAGGTTTGCTCGGGTGCTGGTAGCTTTCTCCATTTCTGCCTAAGGGCTTTATTGAACAAAAGCTTGCTTGGCAACAGGCAGGGCCATGTGAAAACACTAAGAAGTTAACACTCTCAGGTGCAACCTTCAATCAATAAGGGATGGAAGTGGTTGGATAAATGCCTCAGTCAGTCCATCCTGGGCATGGACATGCTAAGGCATTTGTAGGATAATTACAAGATGTGTTTATGGTTTCTCACAGGCTACCTAGCAATGCTGAGGCCTAGTTTCCCACAGTGATATTCCATTCATTAATGCACCTTTAATGCTCTTCTTCCTTCCCTGTCCACTTCCTCCATCCATCACTTATGTTTCATGAGACTTCCTTCAAATAAAGTACCAAGCCATAGTCTCAGTATTTACTTTTAGAGACGCCCAATCTAAGACAATGTGCTACGACAATTTCATCTTTCTAAACTTTTTTAAAATCGGTTACCTCCATAGTTCTGCCACAAGGCAAAATGCACACTCTCTGCTTTGGAAATTATGACTCTCTACAGCCTGTCACTGCATATATTCTTCCTCCATTTTCTCCTATCAAACTATTTTTTTTACCCAAATAGTTTACTAATTATTTAAAAAATGTAACAGATCATATGCCATTTCTTCAAATCACTGTATCTACCTAGAATTTAGGCCTGCTTCTCTCTTTTGGCTAAATTATATGTTTTTCTCCAATACCCATCTCCTCTGTTAGCATTGCACATCAGGGAGTTGTTTGTGCATCCTTCTGAAGTCTATAGTGTGACAATTTCCTCACTCATTTGGTTCTTGGCATGCCTACCTTGGAATGTCCTACTCTATTGTGATGTCTTAAGATTATGTCTGCAAGGATAAGTGCTCTGATATTAGACATCTATGATGCATATTCATTACAGAAAAATTAGCGTATATTGGAAATGAAAACAAAACTATGCTCCTGTTTAAAAATAGACACCGTCAAGATTTTGAAATATTTTATCCTCATATTTCCCTATGCTAATTTTATTTCAGTGTTATTTTAATATATATTTAATCATCCTAACATTTATTGTGAAGATACACTACATACTAGACATTTTGTTTAAGTGCTCTATATGTAACATGCTTTACAACAGTTTGAAGAACAGTGAAAATTGACCCAGTTACATATAAGAAGACTGAGACTTGAAGAGTTTAACAAATTCTTCTTCTATTCAAATATCCATTAAGTAGTCAGATTGGGATTCACACCTAAATCTACTTGGTTGAAAAGTTTATGCTTCTAACCACTACAACATATTGCCATTTTCGCATTCTATCTCAGGATTTAGGCACACGGAAATTGATTAATCATAATATTCAGTGATCACTAGTCTTCCATTTTAAAAAATTTATCTATCAATCATCGATCTATCTTAATCTTCTGTTTATCTTCACCATATCAATGGATCTGCATTATTTAATAAAAACCTGAATGTGCCACACAGTTTATAATTTAACAATCCTTATCTATAAATTGTCCCCCAGTCTATCACCCTTAAGCTATATTTATAATTACTTTGATTTCTTTTTTTTTTTTTTGAGTTGGAGTCTCACTCTGTTGCCCAGCCTCGATCCTTCCACCTCAGCCTTCCAAGTAGCTGGAACTACAGGTGCGCGCTACCACGCCTGGCTACTTTTTGATTTATTGTGATTTCCTTTTTATATATTCTTGTTGCATTTGTGTGATGTTTGTATGTGTATGTGTGCAATTTTTAGCATCGTGCAAAAGGTATCATGCTGATTCTAATCTTTTAGATTTTCTTGTCTCATTTAACAGGTGCTCAGATCCAACCATATTGTTGCATGTTGCTGTATAATCATTTTGACTACTCTATAATAGCCAATATGAAAATATGCAAGTTTACATATTTATTCTTTCCTCTGATAAACATTTGAGCTCTTCCAGTCTTTATTACTGTGAACAATTCTTCTACGAATATTCTTATACATGTCTTTATTTACTTGTCTTAACTTTGATTTTAACTTTAGAGTTCTTTTATAAAACAAACATTTATGATCTTACTAAATAAATTTTTTTTTTTTTTTTTTTTTGAGTTGGCGTCTCAGTCCGTCGCCCAGACTGGAGTGCAGTGGCCGCTCCCGGCCACCGCAGCCTCGACCTGCTGGGCTCCGGCGATCCTTCCTAGTAGCCGGAATTACAGGCGCGCGCTACCACCCCGGCTAATTTTTTGATTTTATTGTAGAGATGAGGTTTCGCCTGCCCAGGCGGGTCTCGAATCCGCGGGCTCAGGCAATCCACTCACCTCAGCCTCCCAAGGCACGGGATTACAGGCTGAGCCACCATGCCCGGCAATAAATTTTAAAATAGTAACTTTTACAATCAAATTTTTACCCAATAGTCTGTTGATTTAATACAGTATATTTTACTGAATCAGTTTACTGTTGTAATTTGTGCATAGTCATAAATGATTTCTTTTATAAATAATTCTGTGGTGAACATCTTTGTACTTAGAGTTTTTCATTTATAGGAGGATCCAATCATGATCCACATAAATTACTGGCATGAAAATGGAGAGTACAAATAATACATATATGCTAAGGTTATATTCTGAAAATGTGTACATTATAGTGCCTCAATTGCACAATTAGACCATGCTTTTGTCAAAAGTGTTATGCTATTGACATTATGTTATGCTAGAGACACTGTGCTACTGCAACCACAAAGACATTTAGTGCAATGCAGCTTTAATGTTTTTCTTTTAAAACACTGTAAATTATTTTAGCTCTCAGGTCAAAAAGTTCTATTGACACAAAATATGAAAAAACTCAATTTGAAAAGTTCAGTTTCCTCATGTGAAGAATATAATCTGTAAGCTAGAAATGGCTCAAAGTTCTCTAGAATAGAACTATAATTTGAATGTTTATTTGACTTAGATCTTCATATGTGTGCTGTAAAAAGGAGGCAAAATTAACTTGATTCAGATAAAATAGAATGAGATACATAGGGCCATGAATCACTTTCTTTTTGCTAAATTTGAGAGTCTGAGCTCTTGATCTCATCTCATACTGGCCAGCCTTCCTCTCAGCAACACCTTGTCACTATTGACAAGCAAATCAGAAAGAATTAACAAGAAAGGAACTCTACTTTCTTCATACCCTGATCCCTATAGCCATTGTTCATTGACACGAAGTACTCCATCATTTTTAGACTATTTTTAATGACATAGTGCCTACCATAAAAATGAACACTTAAAATAATGCTTTTTTCAGATAATTAGTTAGTGAACCCTATCCAATTGCCACCATTTGAAGTGGAAGGATTTTTGTTTTCTAAACTTTCCCAGAAACAATAAGAAAAGGGCAAACATGAAGAAAATGATCAAAGCAAATATCTGAATCTACTTCAAAAAGTTTTTTTAGAGGTAGATTTACGTTAGTTCCGAATTGTTTCATGCCTCTGCTAGCCAAAGGTCATATGATGGATAAAAATCTGGATACTTTCTATTGGTAATATTTGTTCTTGGTTAACAGAATTAGGCTGTAAAAAAATCAAAAGATCACTCCTTAAACAAGCGATAGCCATCAATATTATATTATGTAAAAAATGCAGTAATAAGCAACAAAAATATAATAAAATTGCATAGATTATATTCAAATTATTTAATATGATAATTCTTGTAAATTTGAAAATTGTCTACTGAAGAGCAAACTGTTTAAAATCTGTCACTGTGTAATAAGGCATATAATTACATACAAATAAAAATCACAGAGCACTTCAGTAATGTGTATACCTTGCAACCATATTTTATTCTGTTCAAATATCAAATGTAGGGGAGAGCTTCAAGATGGCTGACTAAAGGCACCTGGTATTTCCTCCTCCATAAAGGAGGACCAAAATAGCAGTAGATAATCACACTTTAAATAGTTCATCTAAGAAGGAACACTGGAATTTAACAGAGAGATGACAAGAAACATATAATACAAGAAAGGAGAGGGAGAAAGCTTGCTCAGGTGGGGATCAAGTGGTAGCCTGAAGAAGCTCCCTGGTGTGGAGAAAGGTTGAAGAAATTATATGGAGATTACACTTGCAGGCATCCAGAATCAAAGCCAAAGTGCCCTGCCCAACCAACACCATAGATAACAACTTCAGAAAAAAGTCCTCCCCTATGAAAGCAAATCCAAAAAAATTGAGAGAAGCAACTGTTACACCAGATGTGCAGATATCAATGTAAGGACACAAAAAATATGAAAAACCAAGGAAATGTAAAACCTCCAAAGAAACACAGTAATTCTCCAACAACAGAGTCCAATGAAAAAGAAATTTATAAGTTCCTGGAAAAAGAATTCAAAATAATGATATTTAAAGAGTTTTGTGAGATACAAGAGATCACAGAAAAATAATACAAAGAATTCAGAAAAACAATTCATTATATGAGTGAGAAAGTGACCAAAAAGATAGATTTCATTTAAAAAAATTTTAAATGTAGGTTTCTGTGTTAAAAATGAATGTTTAAGTTTCCTTAAATATAATTTTAAAATCACCTATTTTAGATATTTCCAGTGTAGAAAAAGTTACACAGGGAGAAAATAAAAACCCTAGGACAACAATATTAAATACTTTATGTAAACTGATTGAATAAAACAGTTATTGATAATTATTTTGAAACTCGTATTGAGTCATCAGCAAACTAGATTTGTAAAATGTACAGTTTATATGAGAAGCTGGAGTCAATTTATACCACCTTGGTTGACAAAAATACACAAAACAATTATTAACATAAATAAAACTGGCAATAATTTGTCATGTAATTAGAGGAATAAAAACTAAAGTAAAGAATTTTTTAGTGCCTGAAACAGTTTTTTTTAAATGATGAGAATTATTAAGTAATAAGCAATTTATACAATCCAAAGTAATATGATACTCAAGAATAATTGAAAAGTTATATGACACATATCTTTGTTTTCAAGGCAAAAATATTCTCAATATTATTAAAAAATTGAAATATTTTAAAGTAATTTTAATATGAAGATAATAGAGAATAAAAAATTTGAGAAAGGTAACCCCCTCATTGTTCCACAACTCCAGATTTGTGCACATGCTCTTACTGCTGTTGTGAGAAATTATACTATTTCAGCTATTCCTAATAACATTCTCATTTGGTGGATTTAAGTCAGGACCTTAATATCGTTTGAGCATAATTTTTGTGCTATAATACAAAATGATTTAGGTTTGATTTTGGTAGAAAATAGCCAGGGCCCATTTGGCTGCTACTTTTCTTGGAAGAGAAAAAAAATAAAAGCTTTATCTTAATTAAAGTTTAATTAAGGATCACGTTTGGCAGTACTTTTCACACCGATCTACACCAGCAGATTTTCTAGGGCTTAACTTTATCGTGCAGAAAATCCTCTTTTATTACTCCCAACCTGTTGTAAAAGCTGTTGGCACAGAGAGCTGGTTGCTTCATTCAGACGCCTTGTTTGCCACTGGAAATATCCCAAGTCTCTAGAGATAGCACCACAGTAGTTCAATTTAATATCTGTCCCATCACTACAAGACTCCAGCTCATTATTAATGATACTATTCATTAATTTCTTGTTGGGCTGATGTTGTTATTTATTAAAATATTAAAGAATGCCCCTGGGACACATGCATAATGAGGGACACCTCAGTTTCATGAGCAATACCAGCTGAAGGAATGAATGAACATACTACAGACTTACCCACCCTACGCTGCACCATTCCTCCCTCATTAGTCCTGCTACATCTCTGAGTGACACTGTAAATTCATTTTGTGCTCTGTCCAATCAGAGCTTAATACAAATGCAGGGCCCCCCTTTTTTTTTAATGAGCCATTCCTATGCAAAATGAATTGACTACTGTCTAACTCATCTAATCTGCCTGTATTTTGGGGAAGAAATAAATTGCCTGTATTTATATAGGAAATAAATAAAAGTTGACATATTTTTTCCCTTTTCGGTCTTGCATTTGGAAAATTTCAACATAATAAATTTTCCATCTTAAGAACCTGCCACCTTAGTTAACTAAATCCCAGCATGACATTTAAACATGTGATCGTCGTATTTAAAAAAGCCTAAACAAGCAGTTTGTACACGGCAGTGGTCATTTGATGTGTGTTTGCACATGCATTCAGGTGCAGACTACAGAAATTCTAAGGATGCTTGATGTATTTGCTCACCCTTTTAATACACGGGCATTTAAAGACATCCTTTGAGTGTGCTCAAAAGTATACGGTACTATAAAAGAGGGAATCTATGAAATGTTATAACCATTTTCAACTATTTGGGGAATAATTAATATTAAAATATATTTATTTAAAGAGAAAAATCTTATTTTTTAATTCTCTTGCTTGTCACTGAATGTACAGAGTAGAATCTGCATAACAATTGAGGTAGCATCTGAAGGTAAAGTTTTAATTTGTTCTATATGGTTGTTATTTTTTGTCCTGTGCAAATAATTACTCTGGTGAAAAAATACCACACTGTTTTGAGGGGATTAACTGGGCATGATTGCAGTCTGTTTTGATCCCTCTTTTAATAATGGATTCTTTCAATCTATATCTGGTAGAGCAGCTTTGTAGGGATCGTTTAAAAGCTTTTATAGATGCCTATGCAATCTTTATACTGTGAATTTATACTTGCTTGTTTCTGAGCAAAAAAAAAAGCTTTATATTTTTATGTTGACATTGAAGGTATACATCACAAATCTTAACCCACTTTTGCCTAGAACAATAAATTATGGTTGCACTATATTTTATTTTGCAGTATTGGTTCACCTCATACATTTTTTTCTAAACCATGTAAGGTGTTCAAATATCTTTTGCAAAAATAAAATATGCTAAATAGGCTAAAAAATCTTCCATTTGCTTAAAGTTGCAAACCTGAACCATTTAGTGACGTGATTTCAATACTTCAGTATACTTTTTTCACAATAGTGGCTTAGAAAGGTATTGGTTTTAAGGAAATATTTTTTCCAAGTCCTGATTAAGACAGTGTATCTCTTTCTATTTTGATTTATTTGTATTAGTTATATTCAAGAAGGACAAGGGAGTTTATTTTATTTAGAGAAACTGTAACCATAATGACCAAATGTTGTGTTAGAGTCAAGATAGCAGATAAAAAATAATTTAATAAAAATTCAATCCTGGAAATAAAGAACTGAAAAATTTTCCTAAGAATATATGTAATAGACACTGGAGAGATAAAAGTTGAGGGGAGCAAAGACAAAATCATGAGAGTGCAAGAGATGATTATTTTGAGACATAACCTCTGGAAATAAAACTGGGCTTTTGGGGAAAGGAAGTTTTATGTCAAATCAAATAATAATAAAATAAAATAAATTTTTATTACTGTACTTCTTCTTAGGAGGTGAGTTGTGTCTTTTCTGGAAATAAATGTTTTGATGTTTTGATACTAGCCCAAAGCTCTAGAAGTGGAAAGTAAAACAATGAGGGCTTCAGGTCAAGGGGGAAATGTGCAATGTTATTTCCAAGTTGAAGGCTGAGGAGAGGTGGGGAGAAAGAAAAACATGTTTAGGTTTTTGGAGACAGACCTAGGACAAAAATGTGATGGGAAGAGGATCTGCAGATGTCATTGCCCTTCCTTCCAAAATCAGTAAAGCCTACTAATATCACCAAGTGCTTGATGTGAGAGGATTTGGGGGTAGAAATCAGTGAAATGCTTATCTTCAGACACAAAAGCATAACAGTTCATGCATATGTGACAAAGATGAAGTAGAGAGAAACTGTGAAACTGGGAGTTTAAACCAAAGTAATACATTATATTATGAATGGGAAACTCTCATCAGCAGCAGGATAACCCACAAATTCCTACAAGCAGTGTTAGAAGGATCCATTCCCATAGATACTTTTCAGTCCAACAAGCTCTCTAATTTACAGATAATAAAAAACACATTATGAAGTTAAATGGCACACCTAATCACACATTAGTTACTGTAGTTAGTATTATTTCTACTCTACTATGTTTGCATAGGGTAGTTATAGGTTCTTAATGTTGAGAAGTAGTATAGAATTAAAAGATAGAGTCTAGAAGATCAGAAGTAAAATTGTACATAAAAATATTGGGCAACACAGTTTCAGGATTTATTTCAAGAGATAATAATATCATAGGAAGCAGTTAGTTATTATGATAAAAATGTCCTTGAATCATCTTTAGAGACAAATGTTTTATATGTATTGATCAATGATATGATATTATTAATTCTTATGTCACTTTAATTATTTTATATGAGAAAATATTCATTTACTGAACCATATATATTATTTAATTTAAGTTTAGATTCAAAGGGTACATGTATATATTGCATAATGGTGGAGATTAAGCTTCTAGTATACCCATCACTGAAATAGTGAACACTGTATACAATAAGTAATTTTTCAACCCTCATCCTCTTCCTATTCCCTCCTTTTTTGGAGTCCCCAGTGTCATTATTTTCATCACTCTGTCCATGTGTATCCATTTGTTAGCTCCTATATATAAATGAGAAAATGTGCTATTTGATTTTTCTGTTTCTGAGTTAGTAGACTTAGGTACTGGCTTCCAGCTTTACTCATGTGTTGCAAAGGACATGATTTCATTCTTTTTTTAATGGGTGTATATAGTATTTCATGGTGTATATATATATACCACATTTTTTTTAACACAGTCAACCATTGATGGGCATTTAAGTTGGTCCCATAATTTGTTATTGTGAATAGTGCTGTGATAAACATACAAGTGGAGGTATAGCACCATATATTTAAAATTGTGAAAGATTCAATCATAAAGGCCAGGTTCATCATGAGTTATGCAAAAAGAAACATAAAGTCTTCTCTCTGAGATTACCTTTAAAATTCCAAGTTAAAGTGTTTATTTAGTGGCATATATCATCATTAAATGACTGCAGTTAGGTTTTGAGAGTCATGTTTTAGAATTTTCAAATGTGGAGTATCTTGAGTTTTTTTTTTTCAATATAATATTAATCCTTTGGATTAAGAAGCAAATGTAAACTGGGGACTTAAATATCCCACTCACAACCCTAGACAGATCATCAAGACAAAAAATCAACAAGGAGATCTGAAACCTCAATGTGACACTTGACCAAATGGACTTAATTGATACCTCCCGAACACTCCAATCAACAACCACGGAATAAACATTCTGCTCATCACCACATGGAACATACTCTAAGATTGACCACATCCTCGGCCATAAATCAAGCATAAACAAATTCCATAAGATTGAAATACTGCCATGTACCTTCTCATACCACAGTGGAATAAAAATAACAACACCAACAAAATTCCCCCAAAGCACACAAAGATATGCACACTAAATAGCATGATGTTAAACAACTTCTGGGTCAACATGAAAATCAAAACAGAGATAAAAAATACCTGGAAACAAATGAAAACTAAGAAACATCTTACCAGAACCTCTGGGATGCCATGAAAACAGTACTAAGAGAGGAATTCATATCTCTAAGAATACACATGAAGAAAATGGAAAGATCACAATTTAACAGCCTCACAAATAACCTAAGGAAGCTGGAAAAGCAAGACCACCAAAACCCTAACTTAGCAGAAGAATCCAGATCACCAAAATAAAGCCTTAATTCAAGACATAGAAGACAAAAGGTAATGCAAAAAAATCAGTGAAACAAAAAGTTAGTTCTTTAAAAGGATAAACAAGATTGGTGGACCCCTAACCAGACTGAACAAGAAAAAGCCCAAATAAACACAATCAGAAACATAAAGGATCACGCCACAACTGACCCTGAAGAAATACAAAAGATTATCAGAGACTAACATGTACACTTGTATGGAAACAAACTTGAAAACCTAAAGGAAATGGAGGACTTTCTGATATCACACAACCTCCCCATGTTGAAACAAAAAGAAATCGAGACCCTGAATAGACCAATAACAATCCAGGAAACTGACTATGTCATAAGAAAACTACCTGGACCAGATGGCTTTCCAGTAAAATTCCACAAAACATACAAGGAGGAACTGATACTCATTCTATTGAAAATATTCCAGTCAATTGAGAAAGATAGAACTCTCCCAAATCATTTTATGAAGCTAACATCACATTGATACCCAAGCCAGATAAAGATCCAACAAAGAAAAAGATACCTTGATGAACAAAGACACTAAAATTATATATTCTTGATGAACATAGATGCTAAAATTCCCAACAAGATCCCAGCAAACCGGATCCAACAACACATCTTAAAAATCATCCATCATGACCAAGTAGGCTTCATCCCTGGGATGCAGGGGTAGTTCAACAGTTGCAAGACCATAAACGTAATTAAGTACATCAACAGATATAAAAACAAAACCAAATGATATAATTGTCATTAGATGAGGAAAAAGCCTTTGATAAAATCTAGCACCCCTTCTTGATGAAAGTGCTCCAACATCTAGGCATAGATGGGACATACCTCAAAATAGTAAGAGCCATCTACAAGAAACCCATAGCCAGCATACTTCCAAACAAATTGAAATTGGAACCATTTCCCTTGAAAACCAGATAAAATAAGGATGCCACCCTCTCCTTTTCAACATAGTTTTGGAAGTCCTAGCCAGAGCAATGAGACAAGAGAAGGATATCAGGGGCATTCAATTAGGAAGAGAGGAAGTCAGCTTATCCCTCTTTGTAGATGACATGGTCTTATACCTCAAAAACCCAAGAGAATCTGTCAAAAACCTCCTTGCACTGATAAAGGACTTGGGCAAAGTATCCAGGTATAAAATAAATGTACAAAAGACAGTAGCATTTCTATACATCAACAATAAACAAATAGTAACCCATATAAAAAGCACAATCCCATTCATAATAGCCACAAAAAAAGAAAAATCTCGGCATTTTTCTAACCAGAGACATGAAAAACCTTTACAAAATGAAAACTACAAAATACTGGCCAAAGATATCGAAGATGACATAAACAAATGGAAAAATATTCCATGCTCATGGATTAGAAGAATCCACATTTTTAAGATATCCATCCTATCCAAGGATATCTACAGATTTAATGCAATACCCATTAAATTACCAACATCATTCATCTCATACCTGGAAATGACAATACAGGAATTCATATGGAAACAAATGACCTCGAATAGCCAAAACAATCCTCAGCAAAACCAACCAATCAACCAACCAAACAAACAAACAAACAAGCAAACAAAAACAAAGCAAGAGGTATCACACTCCCAGACTTTAAACCCTGTTATAAAGCTACAATAATCAAAACAGCCTGGTATTGGTACAAGAACAGGTGTATAGACCGATGGAACAGTATAGAGATTCCAGAAGCAAAACCTCAATTTCTCAACCAACTCATCTTCGACAAAGCCTCTACCACCAACAACCAGGAAGAGGAGAACCTATTAAGAAAATGGTACTGGGAAAACTGGTTGACTACATGCAGAAGATTAAAACAAAACCCCTACCTATCACCATACACAAAAATCAACTCTAAATGGATCAAAGACCATAAAACTTCTAAATAAAAGACATTTAGAAAATGCAAGAGACACCCTTATGGAAATTAGAACTGGCAACCAATTCCTGATCAAAATCCCAATTGCCCATGCCATAAGAGATAAGATAGACAAATGGGACCTTATCAAACTGACAAGCTTCTGCAAAGCCAAGAAAAAACTAAGAGAGCAAGAAGACAGTCCACAGTCTGGGAAAAAATATTTGCCAACTGTATGTCTAATAAAGGCCTAATATGTAGGATCTATAAGGAACTCAAATGTGCTGAAAAGAAAAAACACACAGTCCCATCAAAATGGGCAAAAGATATGAATGGATAATTTTCAAAAGAAAACATATGATCAGCCAACAGATACATGAAAAAATGCCCAGCCTCACTAGTCATCAAAGAAATGCAAAATTAAAACTGCACTGAGATACCACCTAACTCCAGTCAGGATGGCCATCACCAATAACTCGAAAAACAAATGATGCTGGAGAGGA
>CAUYQG010051381.1:0-13547 GCA_963574415.1 Tarsius wallacei | reverse complement strand
CGTCTGCTGAGTGAGGAGAGCAGTTCTAAGTGGTTGCCTAGTGTATGATGCTGTTTGCAGGACAGCTTTGACACGGCAATACTTTAGAAATGGAGAGCAAATTCATGGCTGCCAGGGTTTAGGGACAGGGGAAGAGGAGCTAGTGGGGAGTTACAGAACACTTACAGGAGGGAACTTTTCGGTGTTGGAATGTTCAGCATCTTGACTCTGGTGGAGGACTATGGACCTCCATGGGTCGGAAGACTGTAGAAACCGACATACACACAAGCATGGAGTTCTACAAAGGAATGCGCTGGGCCCTGCGTTTTTTGTTCACTGCAGGCTGACCTACTTGTTAAAACTTGCTGGTGCCAAACTCAAATTTTATGCATCTTATTTTAAAAACAGCCCATACAAATGGCAAATTTTTAGCCATTTAGAGACTGCCAGCTTTGCGTACCCCATCAAACCCTCAACACTCAGCTGTCCCCTATTGAAAAGATAAGGCCCAAGCCACTGCTGCCTTTTGGAGCTCTCTGACCCAGAGATACCACCCAGACATGTGGGCACCCCCACCTCCTCCCACGATGCCCCTTACCTGCCTTCCCTTCTGAGCAGCGACCCGCCCCATCGCCTCTGGACAGACACATGCTAGGAAGGACTTCCCTACTTCCCCACGTGCACCCTGTCCAAGCGCTGCCTGGCAAGTCTTGTTGGGTTTCCGCCTCTCATGGTCCTATATTTCCTTTGATCTGCCCACAGTTCCTCCACACATACCACACACATGCACACACACATGCACACACACAGACGCACACACACATGCAAGTAAAACCAGGGAAACCTGAATAAGATCAGTGGATCATGTCAATGCCAGGATGCAGTTTGTGATATCATGCTAGAGCTCTGCAAAGTGTTACCACTGGGGACACCAAGTAGCAGCTACAAGGGGCCGTTATTATTTCTTACAACTTCATACCAACTTCAATAAAAAAAAATTCTGGCTACTTATAAGCTCTGCACACCCCACTCCCATCATGGCAAGTGACAGGTAGAATGGGCCCTTCCTCAGCTGGTGAGACTCATGCCCTCCACAGAGCTGTCCTGCCCTGCAGGACTGCTGGCGATGGACCACACACACACACACACACACACACACACACACACACACACGCATACATGAGCACACCACACACACGTGCATGTGCGCGCGCACACACACTTTGCCAGGCCCTGCACGGAAACCCTCTACCCTCGCTCCTGCTGGGGAAACAGCAAGTTGAGAGACCCGCACATTGGGGTTTGGCTGCTGGTTCTGTTCCCGGCTCTGTTTCTGGCTCTGGTGCCTCAGGCAAGAGTGGACACTAGGGTCCCACGACCTCATCTAGAAAGCAGGGAAAGGGTCTCCGCCGGGGGTCCTTATTGTGAGAATTAGGGACAGCACCTGCGAAGTGGATATCCTCATCCTGTTGCCCAGACGCGCAACTTGGGGTCAATAGATGTTATTGCTGTTGCCGATAAAACACCTCGCCACACTCATGCAAGACACAGGCCTCAAAGTAGAGCCTGCCAGGGCCAGTGCTCAACTTTCCCACCCTCGTGGGTCTGTCCTCTGGAGACAGCTCCCTCCCTCCTGTGTGTCTAGGAGAAGCCAAGTGGGTGACCTCCTTTGTGGACCCTGTGGACATCTGGGCACACTCACACCCACGCCTGGCACACACGGAGCCCAGATGGAGCCCAGACCCAGAGTCTGCTAAACAAATATTACTTTCATCTGTCACAGCCCCAGTCCCTTGGTTGACAGTGGGCAGGATTCCCGGAGCTGTCAGGGGACGGAGGAGGGGGGGGAACTAGAAAAGGATTGGGGTGGACCTTGGTGGGAGGCTGGGATGGGCTGAGGGCTGGGTGGGTCAGTGTGGCTCGCAGGGTGGTCCTGCCTCTGCCAAGCCTTGGACTCCGTCAGTCACCCCCCTTGTGTCACAATGGAGTGCCTCCCCCGGGCATGGGTGGGGAGACCTCCAGTCCGCCAAAACAAACAGTGGGCTGTGTGCCAAGTCAGCGGGTGGGAATGGGGACAGAAGACTCCATGAAGAAATTCCAGAAGGGACGCTTTCAGGACTCATCGAGCCTGGAACACAGAAACCTCGACAAAGTGGCCAGAGAGATGGCCCAGACATCTCCAGAAAAGTCACGGCAGAGAAAGTCGTCTCCTCATAGTCGAGTCCACTCCTACGTAAAAACCCCTCCTCCCGAACACTCACCCCAGTCAGGCTGTGCCCTCAGCTCAGGGAGGACGGGCAGGCGGACACCCCACGGGTGGGGAGCTGACCTTGGAAGGTCCCAAACGCCAGACCAGAAGCCCAGGCAGCCCCTGGGAATCTTATCCTCAAGCCCCGGCCTAGGGTTTGTGTCAAGCAAGACCCCCAAGCCCCTCCAGCTGCCCCATCCAGGCAACTGGCCGGCACTCTGACCTCTTTTACAGCAAACGTTTAAGGCCCGGTGCAAGAGTAGAACAAATCCTGCAGATGCCACCGCAAGGAGGGCTCCGATGTGGTCAAAGTCATGGAACAGCAGAGTGGTGGCAGCGGGGCTGGGGGAGGGGAGGGGAGGAACCAGCCCACGCCCAGCGCTTTCAGTCGCGCAACACGAGAGCCCGTTCGAGAGACTCACAGAACAGCCTTGTACCTAAAGTCAACAGCGATGCTTTGTCCACCTAAAAACCTGCTAAGAGGGCATTTCTCACATTAAGTGCTCTTACTGCAACTGTGTTTAAAAATAAACAAAAAGAAAAGTGAAAAAGAAAACAGCGACGTGTCAGGTCCACGCTGCTGCCCCCGGGAGCGCCCCTAAGACAGGAGGCTACACCAGAGACAGCCTGGAGAGCCGCCCTCATCTATATGCTAATTAGCCCTGCAAGAATTACAGGGTTAATTAAGCATCGCTGCCCTCCCTCCATTTTATCTGCCCCGGACACTGAGGCGGAGGACGAAATCGCAGCCTCCGATCAAATGAGCTGTCCCGTCGGCTCCCGGCCGCCCATCTCCACCGGCGTCAGTCACAAGCTGGCTCCAGGCGTTTATCATGTTTATGTCCCAAGGCCCTGGGGATTTTAAAGTCATTAGGAATCAGACCCAGGAGCAGCCAGCCCCTGGCCCTCCTGCTGTCAACTCCCTCGGTGCAAAGGGGTTGTTTTATCACTGATAGGCAGCAAACACACGCCAGGCCTCATCCTTCCGCCCAACAGAGTTATCAGTTCTGGTAAACGTTGTCAAGTCAGGAGGTTGGTGGAGGGGTGAGGGAGAGGCCAGGGCGCTCTCTTGCTAGCCCTGCCCTCTCCAACACCCCAGTGCTTAAAACCGTTAAAGGGACAGTGGTTTCTGTTAGGCGTCTGCCCTGCCATGTTGTCCCAGGTGAGTGATTTAATGTCTCTGGGCCTTGGGGTCTTATTTATCAAACAGGAATACGGCATCCCCCAGCAGAGTCAGACTGAGGTGTGCTGCGGGTAGCATGGACGGCTTTGTGTAGCAGCATCAGGAATGCCAGTCTCCCGCCCTCCCTTCCTTTCGCCCCGGCACCCCAGTCTCAAGTCCGCTCATTATGGTCCAGCACAAAGCTACACCCCAGCATACCCCCAAAAGCCTCCCTGGAAACTAGCATGGACAAGGCAGCCCCACGACCTTTCAAGAAGCGTGTGCATCGGGGCGCTGGGCACCCACCCTTGCTTCTTTAAAGGACGGTGTCTGGCACAGAGGAGGCCTCGTGAATATGTGTTGAATACATTAGCCAAAAGGGCTGGGAAGTCATCACTCCAGGCTCAGAAAGCAGATGACAAGGGAACCACTGGCCTCCCAGCTGGTGTCCTCGACAGACACCGCTCATCAAGCACCAAACCCTTTTCTGCCTGCACCAAGGCTAACCTCACAGGCTCAGTAGAGCACCCCCCACAGCCACCACCAAGCAATCGCAGTTGGCCAATCTGTCCATTTCAATCCAGCCATTTACAAGCTGGACCCCAGGGAGAGGCCGCGAGCTCCCCAAGCCAGTTCATGACAGCTCTCCCAGTACTGTCCCCGCCTCAGACTGGGCTCACCTGTGTTGGCCTCATGCCCTTGGATAGAGCCTAGTTTCGAAGGGCCCAGGCCAAGCCCTTTTCCGATGTGGAACCTGGCTCAGGGCACGGGATGGGCAGAATCCTCACGTGGCCCCAAGAGTGCCGCCCCTCAATGTACACACACTGAGTAACCCTGGGACTAGCAGCATGTGGCACAGTTGGCTTCAGTCCTGGGAGACTGTCTGGGTGGGCCTGACCCAGTCGTGAGCCCTCTCAGAGCAGAGAGTCTCCTTCCTCTTGCTGGTAGCAGAGGAACAAGTCAGAGCCTTGGAGCACAAGGGGGACTCGCTGCACCTTTCCCAGCTGGAAGACAGAGGGGCCACCTGGCGGGCCTTGGGCTCTAAGAGCAGCCCCTGGCTGACAGCAGCAAAGAGGCATGCCCCAGTCCTGCAACCCCCAGGAACTGAGTCGTGGCGACAGAAAGAATGACGCAGGATGTGGCGCTTCCCCCCAGCCCCCAAGTCTCCAGAAGAGAACTCAGCCCGTCCAAAGCCTTGATTCCACCCTTACAGTCAGTCCTGAGCAGGGAACCCAGCCAGGCCACACTGACCTTCTGACTTACAGAAGGAGAAAAAATCAGGTGCTATCTGGAGCTGCCAAATGTGTGGCGATTTGTTCCACGGCAGAGGCGGCGCATGCACAGGCGCTGCTCAACATACGCTCCAGGAACTCACCTGAAGCGATGGAATTGGGTCCCCATCGGTCTGGCGGGAAAGGATCTGCCTCAAATGGAATCCTTTATCAGACATTGGCAGAGAGGCCAGAGGACTCACTGGCGTGTTCTTGGCATAACTTGTGCAGATTGACTAGAGGAGAGAAAAGTTTCGCTATGCTCCAAGAGCAAGGAACCAGAATCGGCCCCAGCCAGCTTATCAACTTCTGCTGAAGATGTTCCCAAAGAGGCAGGAGGTGGCTGTCTCACTGTCTCTGGCTGCCTGGAGGGTGAGAAGGAAGGGAGGAGGGAAGGGGGCTCTGGCGCACATCAGACCACCTTCTCCGTTGCAAAGCCTCAAAAGTCCTGCTGCAAAAGCCACTCCATCAAGCCTCGAACCCCACACAGTGTCTGCCCCTAGGAGGCGTCTCTCAAGCCCCGGTGTATCTTGTGCCGGCAGCCACCACCCTAGACCTGCCATCCCCCACAGGACACAGGCCCCATGGGCAGGAGCCTACTGACTTGCGCGATGCCCCCACCCCCATCGCCAGCCCAGTGCCAGGTATGTGGGAGGCGTCTATAAACACCTTAGGAGCTATAAATGCCCAGGGAGCCAGCAAGCCCCACATGACTGCACAGGGGAAACAAGTAAGTCACATACCTCCGCGTGGCCATGCTGGGGTGTGAGCAGGGGCAGCTGAGGTCCTTCCTGATGGCGGTGCTTGTCCCCTGGACTTGCAGATAAACGGGGAAGACTGAGCACACGTGGTATCAGCTCTCTCACAACACACCACTAAAATGGCATTGAAGGATTTTTTAAAATACATATAAACCCCTAAGGACCAAGAGAGTGAAAGGGGAGACAACAGCCAACACAAGATTGCAGCGTATTTTGGAATCTAGAAGATGGACAGAAGAGAGTGCCTGACCTGGAGATCCCAGGCCACTGCCTCGGTGATGCAGCGGAGCGGCGACAAGGGGACGCGATCACTGGCCCCAAGCCACCCCGTGGGCCCAGAAGCAGCAAGTCCAGGGCACACCGAAGGGGCGGCGGGAAGCATGGGCCGCAAAACGTGTTGTTCCAGCTAAGATAATTTGGGGAGGGGTGCGATTGATAATTATGCCAAGACAAAGCCGGGTGCAGCCGGGGCTGGCCAGGGGGGTGGGAATTCTGGTGTTGGCAAGTCAGTGTTTTAGTCTGTTTTGTGTTGCTATGCCAGAATGCCACAGACCGGGTAATTTATAAAGAAAAGAAATGTATTTCTCACAGTGATGGAGGCTGGGAAGTCCAACGTCAAGGTGCCAGCATCTGGCAAGGGCCTTCATGCTGTGGCAGGAGGTGAGATGGTGTGAGAGAGACAGCAAGACAGGGCCAAACTCGCTTTCATAAAAAACCCACTCTCCCAATAAGGAACCTACTCTTGTGGTAGGAATACTGGTCCATTCCTGAGGGCAGAGCCCTCAAGACCTATCACCTCCGAAAGGCCCCATGTCGCAGTACCACTGCACTGGGGATTCAGTCTCCAACACATCAAATGTAGGGGGTACGTCAGCACTTCGTGATGCCGGCCCTAAACTCTCAGGGGTGCTCACTCCAGACTGGGGACACAAGCACAGTGGAGGACGGGCATGAGGCACAAAAGACCGCTGGGGGATGAGGCGGGCCTGACCCAAGTCTGCACTCAAAACGGTGGAACCACAACCTCCTGGGCCACTCCTAGCTCACACCTCGAGAGAAGACAAGGGCTATTGTGCAGGAGAGAGACCCCAAGTCCTGATGTGGGGGAGGTCCTGGTGATAAAGTCCCGTGACTGGCTGTCAAGCACACAGCAAAGCCCAGCTCACACTCAGGCGCTCTCTACTCATTTTCAGTGCTCTGTTCTTAAACACAAATTGGCAGCCAGCAGTCATCAAACATTTGAGGAAATCCTCCAACATAGCAAAAAAGAAATCGGGGGGGATGGAGGGGGGAGTCAGAAAGATACTGCAGACACAGAACAAGAATAGAGTTCTGCGAAAAAGCGGCAGATGCACAAAACGCTCTCGGAAATTAAAATTATAATGGCTGAAGTAAGTAGAACAAAAAGACAAAAAGGAGAACAAAAAAAGCAAAGTAGAACAAAAAGAGATGGAAAATAGAAAAGTAAGGAGCTTAAAGGGTCAACTCAAAAGACCTGCTCTCTGACTAACAGATGATCCAGAACAAAGAATGAAGTGATGGAAGGATTTTCAGCGAAATGCTTTTCACCTCTCCCAGGCTGTGAGCTCCCGATTAAAAGAAGCCACCACACAGCCAGGGCAATGAAAGAAAAACAGTCTGCACCAGCGGACATCATCTTCACATTTCAGAATGCCAGGGATCCTCAAAGCTTGGGGATGGGGTGAAGGGATGGAAAGAACGTATCTTACAAAGGAGCCGGAAGCATAGACTTCCCAGAAACAAAGCCAGAAGCTGGAAGATAGTGAGCAGCATCTCCAGAATTCTCAGGAAAAAGCAAAGTGGGGGTGGGGTTGAATCTAGAATTCTATACCCAGCTGTAGGATATTTGCATTGCTCTCCAAATTTCCAATTTAACCTCCTTCGGTTTAAAAAGCTTGGCCAGGTGAAACCGTATTTCCCAGATTCATTCCCAGCTAGGGTGCTAGGATCCCGGATGTCCATTAAGTTCCACAGTAAGGGGAGGCAGGTGCTTTGGGCATTTTGCTTTGCTTTGTTTTCAGGCAGCTTCTGGAAGGCAGTCCTTGTTCAGAAGGGCTCATTTTCCCTTCAAGGGTCCCAGGTGCCTTCTGCCGCTTCCTTGGGGTGACGCCAAGCAGTGGCAGGGGTGAGGCTGGCTCCTTTTTGTACGACTCTGAGCCCAGACGAAGCTCAGAGGGTCCAACTCCAGCCTCCAGGGGCGTGGAGGCTGCAGCCGGGTAGGAGGGGCTCCAGGCCCAGGTTGCCAGAGCTCCCGAGGCTGCCTCAGCCAGCAGCTTCCTGGTGGGCAGTTCTATACTCTTCTGGAAAGCATGCCAAGAGGCCCCACCTAGAAGGTGCCTCTCTGTAGCCTTTTCAGCAATTGTGACACATGTCCTGCGTTGAACACTGGGTCCTGCAGATAGGCTGACAAGTGGCCAGCCAAGGAGAAAAGATGAAGCCACTCCCCTCATCTTCTACCCCCTCCCACTCCCCTACCCGCCCCCCACGGCCCCGCCAGTACCTGGTCCAGAGCTCCCAGCCCTGTTCCAGTGTCAGCCTGTGATGGTCTCCCAGCGAGAGCCTTCAGGCCCAGACAGTGCCTGGAGTTAGCTTCTCCCCGCGCCCATGCCCCTCCTTGCCTACCGGGCCCCAGAGTCGGTGGCCAACCCGGCAGCAGCCTGAAAGCTCGGCTGTCTTTCAGGACTAGGTGGGCAGCGGGGTTCTGCCTCCAGGGCTCCCCACCTGGCTGACCCTGGTACTGCACTTGAAAGCACCCAGCTTGGCTTCCCCCTCCCTGCCCTGCCGTCCCCACTCCTGGGAGTATTTTAGGAATGAACCACTTTCCATAGACCCACAGCTCGGCGTCCATCTGGGAGGCACATTTTCCATGTGTGCAGAAACCCTGACACTGTGCCCCCACACGCCATTCTGGGGAAGCTCCAAGGGGATGTGACGAAGGAAGGAAGTCGCAGCCCCCCGGTCCCTGCCACACCTGCGGGGAGAGCAGCCCTGGGGCCTCTGGCTGGGAGGACAAGGGAGCAGCCCAGCCGGAAAGCCCACACGGGACGGTCCAGGAGAAACACAGACTGAGAGAGGGGCAGTTTGACTCTCTGGAAAGTAGCACAGATTCACACGAAACACTCAGGAAAAACAAAGGTGGGAACAGAGAAATCCAAATAGAGGGGAAATGTGCCCTTACTATTCCAGGAAACATCATCGTCATCCACTTCTCCTAGCAGCAAGCACAACGTATTGTCATAATAATGTCAATACTGACTGTTGATTTAACCAAAAGTGGTGACGAAAGCATGCTGAGGATGGGGGGAGGGCCCGGGCAGGGAAGTCCACGCAGGGCTAAGTTGCCGGCTTCCGTCATAGTCGATAGACACTATTCAGAATTGATTAATCAAGAAATAGCAGTATCAGCACATTATTTAGAAATATAGAAGTAAAGTACTAGCTGTGAGCATTGCCAACGGAAACACATCTGAAATAAGTATGTCTTTTCAAACCTCATTACTTCCAGAAGGATGGAGCACAGCCTCTGGGATAACACACACACACACACACACACACACACGGGCGTGACACAATGAGGCTGGGAGAGTGGGGACAGAGCCCCGAGGAGGCGGGCAGAGAGGGGCACCAGGGATGGCGAGCCCAAGCACACACAGAGGACTTTGCCCAGGTCCTGTCCCCACAGCCGTCACACAAAAGTAAAAGCTCTCGCTGCTGGGCAGCTTCGAAACTTGCCGTCTCCGCACTCCCACCCACCATCAGCTGCCCCAAATTCTGCAATACGGACTCCCAGATCTGAGTGGAGCTCTGCTCTCTCCGCTTCCAAGGCAGAGGTTCCCCGCTGAGGCTACCCACCACAGAGGGCAAGGGGAAAGCACCGGCTGGCGCCGAACTCCCCTTGCACAGCCCTGACAAGTTGCTGAGAAAGTCGTGGAACCCCAGCCTGTCGCATGGCAGGTCACAGAAATGGCCGCCATCCTTCGCAGCAACTCCCCTTGCTCTGGGCTGGCCTAGTGGCTTGCTTTGACCAGCAGGACACAGCACAAGTGACACTGAACCGATTCTGAGTCTAGACTTAGGCAAGGTCTTCAGCTTCCGTCCTTGCTGCTCTTAGAGGCCAGCTGCTGACCCATGGACAAGCCTGCTAGCCTGCTGGAGGAAGACACACGTGGCCCAGCCCCACAACGCCCCAGCCAACAGCCGGGAAACTTTCAGACTTGCAAATGAGGCCATTTGGCACTGACGGGCTCCCAGCTGACCGGCCAACTGACCACAGACATGTGAGCAAGCCCAGCTGACACGAGTCTAGCCCAGACCAGCCCAGAACCACCCAGCAGAATCATAGGCCAAACAGATGGTGGGGTTTCCTTCAAGCCATTGAGTTTTGGGAAGCTTTGCTATGTAGCAAGGGGAAACTGACACACACCTTCTCGGGGAAATGGCAACACGAACGCTTTGCTCACAGGGTTGTCGAGACATAATGATAACATATGAAAGAACTACAGCTTCTGGAGAATCTCTTACCTCTCAGCTCATCTCCAGCACTTGAATGCAAGAGTGTTTCACAGCTGCTTTTCTACCGAGGGCCATGGGGAGGAGGCCAGGAAGTGGGAGCAGGGCTCCCACGAGAGAAGCAGGAAACCTCACGTGGCCTAAGATGCCTAAGAGACGCCCTGCTCATGCAGCCCTGGAGTCGAGCCTCAGGCTAGCTGGCGAAGCCATGAGTGACTTGCTCTGCAAGCAGCTCGGAAAAGGTAGAGATTTAGCAACTGTAATTGGCTTATTGATTTTGCAATCACATTTTAAAATGCGCGATCTGCCACCATCTCCATTGGCTCTCACGCAGCCTTCCAGGGAAGCTTTATCTCCACCACCTGTGGACAAACTCTGGGTCAGGGGCTGGAGAGACCACTGTCCCTGATCATCCCGAAAGGCCGGTAACCACAGCTCACAAGGGCCACCAGCCTTGCCCCAGACGTCAGCCAGGAATTAAACAATGAGAGGAGCCCGCGGTCACTCTGCGTGGGCCCAAGGCGCCCTTCACTCGCCACCGCACTAAGCTCCCCTGCTTCATGCTGACCCGTGCACTCGCCCTCACTCCTTTCTGGGGTGGGCCCGGGGTTGCACAGAAACGGGTTTGGAGTCTCAAGGCCGGGCATGCCCGTGGCTCCATGTGTGCGAATGTTGAACCACGCCCAGTCGCCTGTTGTCTGGGGGCCGGGCACCAAGCGAGCAGGCCGGCTGCTCTTCTCCGTGAGGCCTGCCAGCGACAACCAGTAGGAGTCCTGAGTCTGTTAAGGGGGGCGAGCCCCGGGGAGGACACGGTCCCCACTGCCAGGGAGGCCACAGTCTAGAAAATGCAGGTGTCGGTCTGCAAGGACCACAGGGCTCACCAAGTCCACCCAGGCCCCCATCTCGTGGCTCAGCCTCTCAGAGCGGGGCAGTGATCTGTCCAGGGGCCTCAGGTCCTGAGCAGCGTGGATGGCACTAAAACAAACACTTGGCTGCCACGCGGTGGTCTTGCCAACTGCGGTGTGTCTCTTGTACACAAGGTCTCTGTGCATGAGCAGGGAGGACCCCAGGTCTTGCCCCCTCTAGATCCCATCATCCTGACTGCAGGTGGCCAGGTATCCATCCGGAGGGTTTTGAAACTCGGTTAGCCAAGGTGTTCGCTGGAATTGCATGGAGACAGCGCAGATAAGACCTGTGAATGGCTGACCTCTGCTCACGGGACACCCCGGAGGGTAGGACAGTGATGCCAGAACCAGTCCACGTGGCCAGTCTGCACTCCTCTCACGCCAGCCTCTCTGGCTCCCTCCAGGGTCCCCGCGACTGTGCTCGGTTTGTGTGGCCTCAGTGGCCCTTGTAACAACTTGCAGGTAATTCTCAAGCCCACCCAATGTGCTTGTTCACTGCTTAGGGCCGGGTGCCATGGCTCATGCCTATAATCCCAGCACTCTGGGAGGCCGAAGTGAGAGGAGTGCCTGAGCCCATGGGCTTGAGACCAGCCTGGGCAACTTGACGAGACCTCATCTCTACAATAAGTCAAAAATTAGCCAGGCATGGTAGCGTGTGCCTGTAGTTCCAGCTACTTGGAAGGCTGAGGCCGAAGGATCACCAGAGCCCAGCAGGTCGAGGCTGCGGTGGCCTTGAGCGGCCACTGCACTCCAGCCTGGGCGACAGAGTGAGACTCCAACTCAAAAAATAAGAAGTCGGTCTTTCTCAGCTGGCTTGTCTAAGGGTTTGCTTCCATTGCTATCTTCTCCAGAGTGCCATGGTATGCAATGGTCTCGGGCCACTCGCGCCCCACCAGGAGCCACAGCTCCCCTGAGGTCCAGGGTCAAGACTCACAGAGGCCAGTCTGCCTGCAGAATTCCCAGCCTTGGTTCCTCCATGCTGGCAGCACCATGGGAGAAGGAGACACGGTCCCTCTACTCCGCCCCGGGGTTCACACCTGTCAATACCGCCTGGCCCTTGGTCACCAACACTTTCTGGAACGCTGCAGTGACAGCAGCAAAGCCAAGTTTCCACAGTGAGCACACCACTTGGGAGGGGGATTTGGGACCAGGGTGAGCCTGAGAAGACAGGCAACCCCCAAGGGTGCCAGGCGTGCGGCGTCCCTTCCCGAATGACTGTTACTGACTAGAGAAACAGCGTGTGTGCCCGCTCCAGACCACCTGATTGGTCAGACCCCTCGGGCCTGTGATGGCCAGTCCCACCCGTCTCCCTGTGCCCTCTCCAGTCTCCCCCACCCCCACCCCCATTACTGTCCCCAGAGGGGTCTTTCTAAGACGCAAGGCTGACCCTTGCTGAAAATCCTACAGAATACCCCTGGGCTGGGCCCTCCAGGCCTGTTTTGTCTGGCCCCAGCGAACAGCCCGGTTTTATCTCCGGCCACTCCTCTCGCCGCTGGGTCCCTTGGCTCCACACATGAGCACCCCGTCAGGATGTGCCACCAAATGGCCCCACTTTGCCACCTTGGTGAATTCCACACATGCCTCGTGCCTAGGGCACCCTGTCCTCTGCGCGGCAGCCTCCAGGGCCCCAATGCTGCATCGGTCCATACGCCCGCGCTGCCCCTGGAGCCACCCGTTCCACCGCGTGCCATCGATCTGTCCCCACGAGCAGGGGCCACCCCACACCCGGCTCGTCAGGGGCCGTCATGGATGCTAACGAGCAAACATGCGCAGGTTCACGGTGGGCAAGAGGAAGCCCACCGCAAGTGGCATTTCGGGCCTCTGTGTCAAGACACGTGGAAGGAGGACCACTGGCTGTCCGAGAGCCCCGAGCGTGAAGCTGGATGTCACCAGCTGTCAAAACACAGGAACCTGAGGCGAAAGCACGGACAGCATGTGGCTTGGGGAGCGACGAACTGCTCCAGGCGGGCTTTCTCCTCGAAGGGGCACCCGGCTGCAGGACTCCACGGCCGCGTCCCCGAGCCAGACAGGCTCAGGACCAGGCCGGCCACAGCGGCCCGCCCGCCCGGCGGCCAGGGCGCGCCCCTTGCTGCGTGCACGTTCGCCACCAGACTCCAGGAGGCAAGCACGCTCATTGTCTCTGCTCTCTCTGTGTGGACAGGGGCTGGGCGGCGGTGGCAGCTGCCCGGGGCCTCGTGCTCTGGTCTGCTTGGCTCTAACTACACACGCCCACACACTGTTCTCCGCAGGGGAGCTGGGCTCCGCTTAGCCTCTGAGTGCACGCTCCACCATCCTGGGCCATGCAACCCCCTCCTGGGCATCTCCCCAGACTCACGTTCCTTCCACCTCACACTCCCTCGGCCACCAACGCACCTGCTTGTGACCAACTGGACACTCTCCTGGAGTCCCTAACTTCACCTGCCACTCCAGACTCAGAGGTGAGACCCTCCAGAGAGACCTGACAGTGAGACCCTCTCGGGGGTGACTCCTCCAGCGGGAGGCAGGCAGGAGAGGGGAGACGCCCACACACCAACCCCCCATCCTCCCTCCCTCCCGCAGACTCGTCTGCAGGCCCACAGGTATCCCCTGTGGCCGCCCATCCTTCCCACCGCCCTCCCAAACAAAGCAGTCACACAGCATCTTGGCCCCGGCTGTCTGCCAGGGAAGCTAGGCAAAGGCCCTCTGGTCTCG
>CAUYQG010051377.1:0-18231 GCA_963574415.1 Tarsius wallacei | reverse complement strand
GAACCAGGGAAGTTCTCCAGAGAAGCAGCTTTTAGTGAATTCTGAAAGATGACCGAGTTAAGTAGGCCAAACACCAGGAAAATAAGGTTCTGGGAACCAAGGATAGTACTAAATAGTTAAAAGTTTGGGCTCTGAGGTCAGAAAAAACTGAATTTAAATCTCAGTCCTGCATTTTACACACTGTCATTTAAAGTGCCGGCTATAAGTCACTTATCCTCTCGTAACTCAATTTTCTGAGCTAAAGATGGGAGGATAACTACCACATCAGGCTGTTATCAGGATTGAGTGTGAAGCACGGCATCAACACCTAAAAAGGGCTCAATAGATGGTAAAGATCATTATTAATAATAAGGATAACAAATGTAATAGTCCCTTAGCCAAAAGTGATACGGGGATTAGAAGGCCAGAGTGAAATAGCGGAAAGGGCATTGGGTTGGAAATCAGAAGACCTGAAGATTTATCCCATCTCTGTTTGGAACTACCCAAATGACTTGGGGCTGGTCCAGTTGGTTCCCTTTGGGCCTCAATTTCTTCATCTACTAGATAAAATCACCAGTGTTCCTGATCCTCTTCGGTTCTGAAATCAAATCAATGAGATCTGTTGCTTTAAAAGAGGTTTTTAAAGAGCTGAGTAATAGAAATAGGCTAATTATTATAAAAATGATATTTCTGAGGCTAAGGGAAACATTTAAATATAATCTTTAGGTTGAGTGCTTTCCCCCACGTTAGCACTATCATAAATGTAAGGATATTCTGGAGCACAAAGACGTCCTTGTAGATTGTTATTAAAGGTTGCACGTGAAGCCAGCGAGGTCAGGGGAAAGCAGAGGGTGATCACGGATAGTGGAACCACGTTGTAACCTGCGCAAACTCCGCCAGGGCCCCTCTCAGAGCGCCTGGGACAGCTCCAAGGGTTTAGCACGTCGGCTTCCCAGGGGAGCAACTGCCCATTGGATTGAATTATGTCAAATGGAGGAACTGCTTGTAAAATGAGCAAATATCCCCCAAGGATCAGCTTTTAACCAGCACATTGTACTTTTCCAACTGCTGAGTACAACATGTGGGAAAATGACCTTGCAATCAAATCAGACTGCCACGGTGAGGTCAGCCTGGAATGGCAGTGATTTGGGATGAGAAATCAAATTTATGACTTGTTTTAATACACCAGCTTTTATTGATTCTTTGGCTAGGTTGGGGATAGGTAGAGTTAATGTAGCCCGTCTGCAGGCAGTGAGCCTGCTGAGCAGTGGACTTCTCTTTTTCCAGAAAATTTAACTCCATCTCAATAATGAACCAATCCAAGGTCAGGACCCATAAGAACCATATAAGGCCAAGTTGTAGATATTGTATATTAACCTTTGACAAGAAAAACATACAGGAACTGAGGAATTTTCCAATAACATCTATTACTTCCTTTACCAGCTAATTTATGATTGGTTTTGTTTTGTTTTAAAAATAAGTGAATTATATTCAAATGTAATTGCTTCAGTCTGAGAACTATGTTTTAGGTTCCCTTAGAAAACCAACACCACATATTTTTATTACAAAACTAGAATTATATATAGGCAAACTATAACAACAAAAACGAAGACTTCCCTTTGAGGTTCAATGAGCATTGCTGAATATTCCAGTAAAGACTAGTAAAGGCATTGAGTGCTTTTTCTATGGCAGATACTTAGATGAATTAACACACCTAATCCTGACAATAACCCTGTGAAGCAAGTATTGTTATTCTCCCCATTATACAGATGAGAAAACTGGAGCATAGCTACTAAATGGCAGAGTGAGGATTGGATCCCAGGAAGCCTAGCCCAGAGCCTATGTGTTTAACATTTTCTTCACTTGTCTTGTTAAAAGAACAGAGGTTCACTAAAGGTCAGTTTCAGGTTCTTCTCCTGGTGTTTGGCCTACTTAACTCGGTCATCTTTCAGAATTCACTAAAAGCTGCTTCTCTGGAGAACTTCCCTGGTTCCTTAGGTTACATTTGGTTCTTCTTTTTTTTTTTTTTTCTTTTTTGAGATAAGATCTCTCTCTGTTGCCCCAGGCTGGAGTGCAATGTCCCACTCATAGCTCACTGTAGTCTCAATCTCCTGGGCTCAAGCGATCCTCCTGCCTCAGCTTCCTGAGTAGGTAGGACTACAGGTGTGCACCACCACACCTAGTTAACTTTTTGTTGAGACAGGTTCTTGTTGGGTTGCCCAGTTGGTCTCAAACTCTTGGTCTCAAGCCATCCTCCCATCTCAGTTTCCCAGAGTGCTGGGATTACAGGTGTGAGCCACCACAACTGACCTTGGCTTACTTCAACCAACATAAGCCAAATTATAATTTTCGGAAATTACACATTGAATTAACTGTCCTCCCCAGTAGAGTTCTTCAAGAAAGCAAGGACTTTGTCTGTTTTGCTCACCTCACCACCAGGCACAGAATAAACACATGATAAATCTTTATTGCATGAAGAAATAAATAAGCACATCATATCTGTCTTTGATCATGGGAGACGACAGAGAAAATGGGCCCTATGCCATATAAAGCCTGCCACAACTTGGAAAAACACTGTGTTAGGGAAAGAGTTAACCAAACAGCAGGCAGCAGGCCCAGCCAGAGAGATCAGACGTGACATCTGCTGGTAGTTCTGTGTATAGAGGAGCGGCTGGTTCTCAAACAGAAAACTCAAACCATGGCCCACTCTCTGGCTGCTAGTACCTACTCATTCATCCAGGCCGTCAGCCTTTACTGCTATTGCCCTCAGAAGGGTATGACATAAAATAAAAACAATCACTACCAGCCTGACAAGTTCTGGCTGTAAATCCTTGAAGGAGGAAGGGGAAAAAAAAAAGACAGCTTGCTTATACCAACATAAAAGATAGCTTCAATCTGTCCAGGCTTCTTCTTGTTCATTGGTCTTTGCAAAAAGAAACAGAAAATTCCCAAAGACTTAGTTGATTTAATATAAATAGTATTTCTATTTTACTATGGGCTTCTAATGAATATAGCTTATATGGGCTCATTTGTCCTTGTTCATTCCATTTTAAACCTTGGACTTGTATTCTAATTCCAGCTGAGTCTGCTTGTTTGTTTAACACATTTTTATCAAAGGCTTATTACATGCCAATCATTGTGCTAGTAACCAGGACACAAGAGTGAACAAGATAGAGGCAACCTCACCTCACAGTGTAGTCTAGTGGACAATACAGATGTGGGAATAGGCAGTTGCAAAAATGGTAGAGAACTGTGGCTCCTGCAAGAAATTAAGGGAGTTTTTTTTAAGTCCCTAAAATGGTAAGCAAAATTGGATACATTTGTTTATGTGCATTTCTTACTGTTTTCAGCAGATTCTTTCTCGTCTTCAGTCTAATGGTTCAGGTGAGTTAAAGCTACATGCAAAAGTCATAAGAGCATATATAACAAAACCATCTAGCTCAGCTATTTTGAGCTAGATGTACCATAGTATTGGGGACAGGCAGGGCAGCTCTGAATTAGTTACTAAAAGATCTAGTTTAGAAATTCTAGGCTGGGCTCGGTGGCTCAGCCTGTAATTCCAGCACTTTGGGAGGCCGAGGCGAATGGACTGCCTGAGTCTGCGGGTTTGAGACCCACCCGGGCAACTTGGCGAGACCTCGTCTCTACGATAAAATTAAAAAAATTAGCCGGGTGTGGTAGCGCATGCCTGTAGTTCCAGCTACTCAGAAGGTTGAGGCGGAAGGATCGCCAGAGCCCAGCATGTTGAGGCTGTGGTAGCCGGGAGCATGCCACTGCACTCTGGTCTGGGCGACAGAGTGAGACTACGAAAAAATAAAAATAAAAATAAAAAAAGAAATTCTGTGTAGACTATTCAAAGAGAACAAAAAGGCATGTGTTGTAGACTGTGGTTTTGTTCTCTTATCATTCTCTCCTCCTTCTCTGTGATAGGATGTCATGTCCATTCTCCCTGACATCAGAGTTGGTCATGTGGCTTGCTTTGTCTATGAAATGCACATCTAAGTGTTGTATGACTTATCCAAGCAGAAGCTTTAAGAGCTTTCTGGGAATTCTGTATTACTCTTTTCCTCCTGACACAAAGCAGATCTGGTATGGGCCTCTTCTCTAGCCTAGGTTGCCGAATAAAGAAGACATGGAACAGAGTTGGCCAGTGAATAGCATGTAATATGAACAAGAAGGAAATCTTTGTGGTTGTCAGTCATTGAGATTTGGGGTTTTTTTTTGTTATTACATATAACTTAGCAACGGTAGATTATATCAAGTATCAGAGTCATCAACTAGTACTCAAATAGAAGCCTCAGGGAAAGTGCAGTGTAGACATAGAAACTTCCTAAAGCAAGCCAAGAAATTAAACATAAAGAAGTTTATAGTCAAGCAAACAAAGAAGTCAATGAGATTTGAATAAACATGAACAAGCTTCATGAAATCTCTATCTATAGTACATTAAACACAAGAACAGAAAAATACACACTCTTTTCTTTTTCTACATTTTTTTAGATATGGGGTCTTGCTGTGTTACCAGGCTGACCTCAAACTGGCCTCAAACTACTGGGCTCCAACCATCCTCCCACCTTTGCCCCCCAAGGAGATGAGACTACAGACATGTGTCACCATGCCCAGCTAGATCTTTTTAAGCTCCATGGAATAATTTATGAAAAATTACTTGCATACTAATCATGAAATAACCTCAGAAAAGCATTGATCACCACAATCTCTGTCTACAATGCAAGTAATTTGGAAATCAATTTTTAAAACAGAAATAATTATACATTTAGAAATTTTAAAACATACTTCTAAATTGTTCATGGAACAAAAAAATTATAATAAAAATTAGAAAATATTTAGAACTAAACAATACTACTACTTATCCGAATTATTGAGATATAGCTATGGGAGTATTTGAAGAAACATTGGTAGTACTGTAAGTGCATATACTATAAAAGAATAAAATCTACAAATTAATTAGCTAAGCATCTAACTTTAGAAGTTAAAAAAAAGAATAAAATAAACCCAAAGTAAGTAGAAAGAACAAATATAAGAACAGAAATTCATAGAGAATTCACACAATAGAATGCCTTCAACAAAACTAAAAAGGTGTGTGTGTGTGTTTCCTATGAATTCTGGGTGATCTAAAGTTTTTTGTTGGTGGTGTTTTTTAAGGACTAGTAAAATTGGCAAATATATAGAAAGATCAATTAAGGGAGGAAAGGACAAATAAATACCATTGTGATCATTAAAAATATAATGAAAAATCTTAAACAAAATGGTAGCAGATTAATTCTAACCATAGATAAAAAAACATAATTCACCATCACAAAATTGTCTTCATTCAGAGAATTCAAGATTGGTTCAGATTTTGAAAATATCACAGTAATAAATTAAGGGATTAAAAAGTATATGATTATCTCAACAGATGCAGGAAAATAGTTTAATAAAATTAAATATGAAATCATGGCTTTGAAAAAAATTATTTGCAACAGAATAGAAAGAACAAAAGAAAACTTCTGTAACTTAATAAAGGTTATCTAGAGAGAAGAAGATATAGCAAAAATCCTGCTTAATGGTAAAATATAAAAATAAAAACACTTTTAAAATCAGGTACAAGATTTTTATGTAATATTGTACTAGAGGTGCTAGCCAATAAAGTAATATAAGAAAAAGAAATAAAATAGATAAGATTGAAAAAGAAGAAACACAGGGGTTCGAGACCAGCTTGGGCAACTTGGCAAGATCTCATCTCTTAAAAAAAAAAAGAAGAAACAAAACAATCATTGTTTGCAGATGGTAGGATGGTCTGCATAGAAAACTTATGTTAAAATAAAGTTTAAAAATTAATAGTAAACTTTTAATTTAAAAATAAATTAGAGGGTTAGCAAAGATGCTGGTTAAAAAAATCAATATAAGCCGGGCTCGGTGGCTCAGCCTGTAATCCCACGCCTTGGGAGGCTGAGGTGAGTGGATTGCCTGAGCCCACGGGTTCAAGACCCACCTGGGCAACTTGGCGAGACCTCATCTCTACAATAAATCAAAAAATTAGCCGGGCATGGTAGCCCACACCTGTAGTTCCAGCTACTTGGAAGGCTGAGGCAGAAGGATCGCCGGAGCCCAGCAGGTCGAGGCTGCGATGGCCGGGAGTGGCCACGGCACTCCAGTCTGGGCGACAGATTGAGACTCCAACTCAAAAAAAAAAAAATCAATATATAAGAGCAAGTTGCATTTTTATAAACCAATAACAAAGAGGATTCACAATAACAACAACAAAAGACTACTTAAAAATAAATCTAATGAAAGATGTGTAAGACCCATATGGAAAAAAATATAAATTGAATATTAAAAGATATTAAAGAAGACCAACAAATGCAGAAAGATATATATATATATATCTTATAGTATATATCTTCTATATTAAAAAAATTTAATGTTGAGGATGGTGCGTGTGTGTGTATGTGTGTGTGTGTGTGTGTGTGTTCTGATAAGTAGATTCTATACACTACACGAAAGTACTAAAGTACTAAACCAATATGTCCACTAAAGAGAATAAGATAACCAGGCACAGTGGTGTACAATCCCAGCTTCTTGGGAGGCTGAGGTAGGAGGATTACTTGAGCCCAGGCGTTCATGACCAACCTGAACAACATAGCGAGACCCTGTATCATTTAATTTTTTTAAAAAAGAACAAGATAGAAATACTTGCCCTGTCAAATAGTAATTGAGACAAATTGACCAATGAAACAGAATAAGCAGCCATAAAACAGACTCTAACGTGTATGAAAACTTGATTTGTTACAGAGCAATTACCTAGATATCACAAACTACCCCAAACTTTGCATCTTAAAACGGAAACCACTTTATGATTTCTTAACAATCTATGGTTCCACTGGCCAGTTCTTCTGTCAGTCTCACTTTGACTCAGTCATGCAGCTGCATTTAGCTACTTGCTAGATTCGGCTGAATGGTCCAAATGACTGTTCTTGCAATGGTTGGGGCCTTGGTGCCAACTATTGGCTGGGGTGCCTCCATTCCTTTCCATGTGACCTCTTTCTATTCAGGAAAGCAAGTCGCTAGACCAGTCCAGGTTCAAGGGGAAGAAAATCAGACCCCACCTTGATGGGTGGAGTGGCAAATGTACAAGGAGGGAAGGAATTGATGAGAGCCATCTGTGGAGGTGAGCTAAAACAACTGGAGTTACAGGTTAGCACTGAGAAACAGAGGACCTAAATAGAAGGGTTTCCATAGGAATAAAATGGGGTTGGACCCCCACTTCACAACATAAATTAAAGGTTTAAATGTAGAAAGCAAAACTACAAAACTTTTGGAAAACAAACAGGAGACTATATTCAAGAACTTGAAAGAGGAAGAAATTTCTGAAGCAAAACACAAACAGGCACAAACTCTAAAAGAAAAGAGTAATTAAACTCAACAATATTAAAATGCAGAATTTCTGTTCATCAGAGTACCATGAGAAAAATGAAAAGATATACTACACATTGGGAAAAGACATTTGCAACACATACCACTGATAAAGGGCTACTATCAAAAATATATGAAGAACTTCAAAATATCAATAAAGAACATAACACAACACAATAAACAACACAATTTTGAAACGGGCAAAAGATTTGAATAAAGGACTTCAGTGAGGAAAAACATGGCCAATGGCCAATAAACATATGAAAAGACTCTTATCCTTCACTATTATTCAGGGAACTGCAAATCAAAGTTATAATGAGATATTTTATATTCACCAGACTGGCAAAATTTTTAATTCTCATGTTATATTTATTTGGAGATGAAAAACAAGAAATACGCATATACTCTTCTAGTGGAAGTAGATTGTGGCTTATTATCATTTAAAATTTTGTTTTCATTGGATATTGACAAAGTAAAATTATATATATTTATGGAGTACAAAGTGACGCTATGATACATGCATATAATGTGGGGATGACTGACTCAAGCTAATTAGCATATCTGCCACTTCAAATACTTGTCATTTATTCCTTCTGTCTAACTGAAACATTGTGCCCTTTGACCAACATGTCCCCGTTCCCCCGACTCCCCAGCCTCTGGGAACCACCATTCTGCTCCCTGCTTCTAGGTATTAGATTTTTTTTGCCTTCCTAAATAAGTTAGAACTTGCAGTATTCGTCTTTCTGTGTGTGTGTCTTGTTCTTAACACTAGCAGCATTGAAAATCAGTGAACTTGGCTGAGTTTCAAAAGCATAATGTGAGCAACAAAACCAAGCCACAGAAGACTAGATTCGGTATAAATCAACTTACAAAAAGTTCAAAAGTACGGAAAACTAAGCAATGTATTGATTAAGATTTTCTTTAAAGCCTTAAAGAAAAACAAGGGAATGAAACATAGTTCAGTGGTTACCTCTGGGAAGGAAGGAGACGGAAAGAACAGAGGAGGTACAGAGTCGGCTTCCAAGGCACTGGGAATAGCCTAGTTTTAAACTAGGTTTTGAATGTATGGGTATTTGTGATATTGTTATTTACGTTTTACACTTGTGTTACAGTTATCACTTTATAGGAATTCAGTATCCAATAAAAAATTTGGATCTTTAAAAGATGCATGGAATATAGTGAATGATGAATGTGCAATAACAGAAATAATAAAATTTTAAAACAGACTTAATTCCTCTTCCCTTTTTCCCAGAACACTAGACGAAAGAGCAACTTGGGTTATTTTCTCAAATTTCTGGTTTTGGCATCAGTAATTCTTCCTCCCCGTCTTCAACAAGGACCCGGAGAAAATAAGAAAACAAGCTATGTGGCTTTCTGGGAGAAGCTTCTGGAACCAAGGATAGAATAGAGAGGGAACATATCCAAAGTTAATCAGACCCTCAAGAAGGTGGTAGCAAACCACCTCCAGCAACTTGAGCGTTTTTATTTATTCCCCCCTCCCACCACCACCTCTCAACCCCAGCACTTCCTACTTTCGTTTTATTATGATAAGCATCCTGGATTGCATCACAAAGCCCTTATCCATTAATTTGGCACCAGAAACCTCCGTGTCTAATCACTACTTCCTAATTTCCATAATCTTCACCTTGACTCTGCAAGGATGCATTCATTTGGTGAGGTTCTGGGGGGGTTGAGGGAGGTATACTGTATTCCCATTACATTTCAAATTTGCTCCTTTTTCTTATCTTTTCTTTTTCTTTTTCTCTTTTTTTGTCACTCAGGTTGGAGTGCAGTGGCCTGATCATGGTTCACCACAGCCTCGACTCTTGGGCTCAGGTGATCCTTCAGCCACAGCCTCCCGAGTAGCTGTGACAAGTGTGTGCCACCATGCCCTTGCTAATTTTTTTGTTTTTTGTAGAAACAGGGTCTCACTATGTTGCCCAGGCTGGATTCAAACTCCTGGGCTCAGGCAATTCTCCTGCCTTGGCCTCCCAAAGTGCTGGGATTACAGGTGTGACCCGTTGCAGCTCAGCCTACATTTTCATATAATATACTCAATAAGTTTTTATTTAATCTCCAGACACTGTTTCAGGTAACGTGCTGCAAATTTAAAGGAGCGGCTTTGATGTTTAATCTTAAAAAAAAAAAAAAAGTGGCTGTGAGTGGTGGCTCAAGCCTGTAACCCCAGCACTTTGGGAGGCCAAGGTGAGAGAATTGCCTGAGCCCATGGGTTTGAGAACAGCCTGGGCAACTTGGTGAGATTTCATCTCTACGATAAAAATTTAAAAATTAGCCAGACGTGGTAGCGCATACCTGCAGTTCTGGCTACTTGGAAGGCTGAGGCGGAAGGATTGCCTGAGCCCTGGGGTGGCCATGAGCATGCCACTGCACTCCAGCCTGGGTAACGGAGTGAAACTCCAACTCAAAAAAAAAAAAAAAAAAAAAAATGCAATAAAGGCACTACTGACTATCCCAAAGCCTAAAAAAGTAGGAAAAATACGTTTTGTTTTCTGTCTGCATGTTTGCCTCCCTTCACCAGGCCATCCACTCTGAACGAAATATATTTTATGCTTTCTTATATTTCTAGTTCCTAAAACAAGTCCCAACACACAATAGGCAGAAAATAAATGCGTGAGAAGTGAATTTTTTCAATGAGGTTAGAAAAAAAAATTGAACAAGTAATATATTTTATTCACAAAACTTGAGACAGTCTTCTGTCAAGGATTAGAAATAAGTGTCATGTTGTATCTAACACACAATGTTTGAACTAATTTGATTTTACTTTGTGAAAAGGTCTGAAACTATTTGTTAGGTTAAAGATCTCGCTGGGGCCTCCAAAAGTGTTAGGTTAAAAGATATCCCAGCAGGGCCTCCAAAATGTTGGGTCAGACCCACCAGGGTGGGGTTGTGCAATCCGGTGCTGTGAGAAAGATGCAAAGAATTGCACAGCAGTTAGATGAGAAAATATAGTTTGTTTAGAAAATAAATCAGAGAGAGAAAGGCAATTCACCTTCCCAAGGCAGGGGAGGGTGCCAAAGCTTAGGATAACATGGAGGCCATAGCTCAAGGATCCACTTGGACCACCCGAGTTTAACAAAGCAATGGATAGAAAGTAAATGAGAGAGAGAGAGGAGATTCACCTCCCCAAGGTAGGGGAGGGGGTCGAAGCTTTGGAAAACATAGCCTGGCCATAGCTCAAAGAACATATGGCCAGACCATAGCTTAGCAAGGCAATGGCTAGAAAGTAAATTAGAGAGAGAGAATGAGAAGACAGAGAAGATTCACCTCCCCAAGGTAGGGGAGAGGGTCAAAGCTAAGGAAACATGGCAGCAGTCATTGCTCAAAGAGCACATGGCCATACCAGAGTTTAGCAAAGCAATGGTGACTGCTGTTTGAAGTTGAATCCTTTTTAAACTTTCCCTTTGATGGGGGAGGTCGTTAAGGTGACTGGGTGGTAGTCTGCTCCACTTCATCAATGAAGGGCAAGTACACACAGGTACTGATGTCAGGTGATGGATGGCAGGTTGATGGGTGGACAGTCACATGACTGTTGCCATGGTAATGGAGTCTGTCTGTATCATGAAGGTCACGAAGGACTGATTAGGTTAACTTGGGTTTTATGAGTAGAGCCAAATACTTGAAATAGAAAAGCTGATTAATACAAAACAAGCTGGGGTGGGAGTTGTAAAATAACTATCAATAGCTACCTCTGAGAAACCGGTTCTGTCCTTGGCTTGTGATTAGAGGGTAAAGTGAACTACTAGAAAAACGTGACAACTAGCAGTGTTAAAATGACTGCTCTTTGGCTATATTAACTCCATGTTATGTCCTTTCACTATTGATGTTATCTTCTGGAACTCACAGTGGGATGAGTGCTTTGACAGTGTTTTGTTTTTGTTTTTGTTTTTATACACATCGTAGCCAAATGTATTATACAATACTCCTGGATGACTTTCTAAATTTTGATAAATATTCATCTGTTTCTTCACTTGAAATTTCATCTACAAACTCAGCAAATGTGGATTAATCCATACTTCATGTTCAACTATTTTTCTTCTGCAAATAAATTCATTTATATTTTTAATGAATTAAAGAATGAATAATGGGAATTCAGCAAAATACTTTTAATTGATCTAAACATAGGTAAGCAATTAAAGATATATGGAGTAAGTAAAATCTAACTTTGTCCAAGAGAAGTTAAATTAGTATCAAGTGTGTCTACTAGTTCTCTTTGTTTGGGATTCCTGGCTGTCACCCTAGTCTTACTAAGCTTATGTCCTCCTGTTTGGCTATCAGAAAATTCTAGGTCTTCATCTCAGGATTAATCCATTTCTAAAAGTGAGGAATAGTGCAGATTTGCAAAACATATTTCCTGAGTTCTAACCCTGGCTTCTTCCACTTACTGTGAGCTCTTGGAAAAGTTACTTAGACTCTTTGTATCTCGGTTTTCTCACCTCTAAAATGGAGGAATCAATACTTATATAAAAGAGTTATTGCAGGATAAAATATAGTATACATATTGCAGACCCTTTTGGGCTTTTTTGGATATCCTAACACTCTCCCAGAAAGCCTCTTCCTCAAAATCACATTGGGAGACCCGCTCTGCCTAGTGCTGCTAAACTAGAATCTCAGAGGAGAGATGATTGAGAATCTGTATATTTGGTTCTGATCAGAACAGTTTTGATATGCCTATGTAGCAGGAGAATGCTAAGAATGATCCTCCATGATCCACACTCCTGTGGAATGCACTCCTTTTTGAATATGGGTGGAATCCATGATTATGGTGGGATATCACTCAAAAAAAAAGAGATTTTTTGGGTGGGTCTCACCTAATCACATGAGCCTTTTAAAAGCTGAGAGTTTTCTCCAGCTGGTAGTAAAAAAGAAAAGAAAAAAAAAATGCTAACGAGACAACCCAGGGGAACCAGCTTGGACTTCTGACCTATAGAACTTCTGACATACAGACCTGTTAAATCATGAAATGGGTGTTGTTTAAAGCCACTCAACTTGTGGAAATTTGTTATGAAGCAACAAAAAACGGGTACAACATCCAAACTTGGGAAGGAAGAGAGGCAATAAATTCTTTCTGTCCCTCTACACACTAGTTTTGATTTATCTCTGTCTACATATGGAGATAGTTGTGTGTGTGTGTGTGTGTGTGTGTGTGTGTGTGTGTGTGTGTGGTGTTTTTGTTTGTTTTTTAACTGGACAAATGAGGAGAGGTGTTTTCATGAGGGAAAGGGCCGAGTAAAGAAAGGGGAAAAAAAACAAAACAGAAAGGTGATGAAATAGTGTCCAGTTTTCAGCTCCCAAGGCAAATGGGGCTATTCAAGAGGGGATCTTGGCAGAAATAAAGCTAATTTAGAATAAACCATGGAGGACTACCCCACGGCACAAACCCTTGGCAAACACTGTTCAGGTACCCCAGGGGTTGAAATCTGAAGGGAGACATTCTAGGTAGAGTCCTGGGCACTCCCATGCAGGATGGCAGCAATGAGGGATCCTCTCCAAGCAGCTGCATAGACAGTGTCCAAGCAACAGAAGGAAAAGTTGAATCACACCTGTGGGTGTCTTCTGCAAATAACTGGGACCACCGATGGGGGTGGGAGACAGGTTGAGGTGTAACTACTAATTAGCAGGGCCTATTAATATAGCAGACATCTGGGCTGCACATGCAAGGGACTTAGCATTGACGTGATATTTAGCAGGCTTTTCATAAAGGGTAGATCTAATCTAAGCTTCCCTTAACTCATGAGAAAGTTCTATATTCCTGATCATCAAATCCTATTTCGGGCCTTACTCTACATTCCCTGTTAATTTGAGCAATACATTATGCCTGCCTATTACAGCTGGCCTTTTTCCTATTATAGCTACCCTTTTCTTCCTGCCTAAATGCCTGGACTTCCTAGGAATGAGGGTTGTACCAAAATCTGGCATCAACCACAATATTTGGCCAAAATCTGTTCTGGCATTGGCTTTGACCATCGGGAGCCCAAGTAGCAAAATGCCAGCTTTAATGTCATGTCTGGCCTCTCTGAACATGCACATGATCAGTGGGCAAGTGATTGCACAGTTATCATTAGATTTCATCAGCATAATAATCGAATAAGACATGTCATTCAGGTCATTATTAATATATGAATATATAATTTCATATATAGGTAAGCGTTTTAAGTGTAACTCAGACTAAAAAGAAATTATTTGTGTGCTTTGGATGTTGAATTCCTATCACTCAGTCGAAGTATAAATGTATGTTTTTAATTTGCAAGTGTCGAATGCTATAACAGTTCATGATGATTGTGAAAGCTTTTTGCACTATGAAAAAATTATCAAGAAACATATAAAGACAGCCTTCACTAGAAAACTTTAAGAAGAATATAATTTCCTTTTTGAACCAAGAAAGCTTTATAAAAATTTAAATAGCGTAAGGCAGAATAATAGAAATTAGATTATATCATAATTCAAGTCTCTATAGAACTGTTTGGTGTTTTAGCCCCACATAACATTAAATAAAATAACCTCTAAAGCTGTATTTAGCTTTTAGCTATTCGATTCCATTTAGGTCATAAATCTTCAGTTGTGTTTTCAGAAAGTAATTAGCATGCAGCCTAATGAAGCAGAATTACTGACTGTAAACACAAAGATAAGAGGCCACTTTCATCATTTTTCTTCAGCCTAAGACAAACCTCAAGGCAGACAAGGGATTTTGGAATTGCCTTGTCATGTACTTATACAAGATGTTCAGACAAGATGAAATAGCAGCTATTACATTTTTAAAAGGCTGCTTGAACAAAACAGAACCTTTAATTTAGCACTTTGCAGATTAAAATGCCAATATAGCAGGGCTTGCTAACCACCAGAGATTGTCTGCAGAGAAAGTAGTTCATATGCCAAAAGTTGCTGAGGAAGTGGCCAAAATGCTATTCCTTAAGACAGCAAGCACATCCTATCTGTAAAGATGCTTCTACCATGCTTTGCCCAGGAAGATGCTAAAATTGGTGTGTGTGTGTCAAAAAAGCCAAATTTCAGATGGAAATGCAGAGAACTGTGTTACCTTGGAAGCCAATTAAATTGATCCATTGCCACATTTCTGTACTCAAGACTCGAAAACCAATTTTTCTCCCGTAGGGTTGTGAAGCTGTAAGTATATGCAAACATATTTGGAATAAAAAATGGAATAGATCGCCAATATTTTTCATGTCTGCTTTAGAAAGAAGTTAGAGAAAATCTTCTTCAGATAGTGCACAGAGCATTTATTTGTGAAATTGCCTCAAAAAATTACATCCTCACTGTTAAACATATTTTCCATCCAGGAGTCTTAGTCAATTACTTAGTCTTTAGTCAGTTACTGCCAGAGAGAAAGGAAAGCATAACAGTTCAGCGGCAACACTGTGATTAGCTGTACCATAGGTGGTAAGATTAGTCAACAAGGCCAGCTGGGGCAACTGGAATAATCGAAACCTTTCTCCATGTGATTTTTTTCATCCTGTAGCGGACTAGCCTGGGCTCAGCCACATGGCAGTAGTCACAGGGATCCAAAAGCAACAAGAGAGCAAGTCCACCATTCCCCTAAAATTGCTCCTATCACGATCTCCTTTGACCTGGATACCAGTGACCCCTCCTTCAGTCTTTAAGCCATCTCCTGCCTGTGGCTCCCACTCTCAACTCTTTCTTCATTGTCCCCCTGTGCAGACATCTCTTGTTCTGGCCCCAGGGTTCTACCTCCAACCCCTCTTCTCTTTCTCTAACACCCTTCCTGAAGGGTGTCAGTCATTCCAATGACTATAATGTAAGGATGGCCGCATTTGTATTTCCAGCTCAAATGTCTTTCTTGAGATCCTGCATTATATATTTAAAGGCTTACTGGGCATCTCCATTTGGAAGACCCATAGGTAACTCTACTATAAGTTCAAAACTGAGCCCAGAATCAGAGTGGAAAAGCACTGGCAGTTATATAGCAAGGTGAACATGAACATAAGGAGGCATATAACTAAGGCCATTCTTGCAATCTACCATATTTTCATAAACCAGATATTCATTCTGTGGTGATAATATTCAGTTTTTGGCTTGATAATAACACTCATCACATAGGTATTTGGCCAAAAGGTATATTAAGTGCATCTCTACCAATAGGAACAATAAGTGTCTTAGCTTAAGTTATATCTTTCAGCTAAGCCAGAAAGCTCCAGCATTTTGGCCTAAGTATCAGACAAATTTCTTAGGCTACAAAATTGAGATGTTCAGAAACAAACAAAAAAAACAGAAGCTATCAAGAATATTTCTCAATAATTAAACTTTGTTTCTATCTGAATTCTCAGCCCATCTGAGGGCAGAAAACTTAGTTAGAATGTTTTCAGTTAGTTTTTCTCAGCCAGTTCAGGATTTTCTCAGTCACCTTAGGTTTAAACTCAGTTGAATTGTCGCCTCTGCCACCTTCATTCCCTCTTCCCAAAGACTGAGCTAAGTTCAAGGTAACTTGAAAGCCAGACAAGGAGTTGTCTGGCTTGCAGCTGTTCTCGGTCCTGCACTGACATTGGTTAAAAGGGTAAATCTCATCTGACCTGTGGTCTGAGCATTCCTCCATGCTGGTTTCTACTGAGGCACCCATGTCCCTGATGACATGATCTATGCTGCTTTCTGCAGCAACCCTTCACTGGGACTAGGAATTCTTTTGTAAGGTCGCTCTCCCTCAGTTCATTTCTAGGCCATTTGTGGGTCCTTTGGAATTGTGCTTGTTTTTCCTTGCAAACTAATCTAAGCTAATTTATCTGTCCTATAATTGTCAGGATCAGGAGTGCCCCATGATTAGAGGGACTGATGTGTCTTCTCTGCACGTCACTGCCAGATGGCATCATATAATGAAAGCACCATATATAAACACTTATTAGCAAGCACACACACAAAAATCACACAACCTGTCACTGTAATTTCAGTGTGGTCTCTGCTCTTTCAGAGCCTGGCAAGCATCTTGCACGAAAGGTTTACACGAGGGCAAAATGCAACCATATTCTGACACTAGAAGCTTCTAAGGCAGAACTTTCCAATATTTTATTATTTATAATGTGAGTCACATACACAATTCGAAATTTTCTGGTAGCCACATTTTTTTAAAAGGTAAGAAATGAACAGGTAAAGTTAATTTTTTGATTTATTTGTTTTTAACTTTTTTAATGTAAGAAAAATAAGAGCATAGATACTAGAAACCTTACCAAACAGATGTACAGCTTGATGAGTTATTATAAGGTAAGCACCTGTGTAACTTTTACCCAGGATAAGAATTAAGACTTTACTGGCCAAGTGCTCTGGTTCATGCCTGTAATCCCAACACTTTGGAAGACCGAGGCAGGAGGATTGATTGAGCCCAGAAGTCCAAGACCCACCTAGACAACATAGTGAGATCCTGTCTCTACAAAACAAAACAAAACAAAACAAAAAAACTAGCTGGGCATGATGGTGCACACCTGTATCCTAGCTACTCAGGAGGCTGAGGTGGAAGGATCACCTGAGCAGAGGAATTCGAGGCTGTGGGGAACCGTGATTGTGCCACTGCACTCCAGCCTGGGCTACAAAGAAAGACCCTAACAGAAGGAAGAAAGGGAGGGAGGGAAGGAGAAAGAGGGGAGGGAGGGGAAGGGAAGGGAGGGGAGGGGAGGGGAGGAGAGGGGAGGGGAGGAGAGGGGAGGGAAGACCTTGCTGACTACCTCAGAAGTCTCTTCTAGTGTCCCACCAAATCTCAACCTACTCCTGCCCTCTGCGTGCTACCATGCGTCCCTCCTCCTAGTTAATAGACTATATATATATATTTTTTTAAGTTTAAGATTTACAGGGGAAAAAGTGAACAGCTAGAACAGAGAGTTCCTGTATACTCCCCACCCAGTTTCCCCTATTATTCACATCTTAGTAAATAGTAAATTAGTATGGCACATTTGTTATAATTAGTGAGTTAATACTGATACATTAGTATCAACTAAGTCCAGAGTTTATTCACATTTCCTTAGCTTTTATCTAATGTTCTCTTTGGGGAGGGGAGCGGGGGTGAGGGTAACACAGACTCCAAAGGAATGGGGTCAGTGTTCCCTAATGTTCTTTTTCTGTTCCAGGATCCCATCCAGGTACTGTATTTAGTTGTCATGTCTCCTTGGGCTACTCTTAGCTATAGCAGTTTCTCAGATTTTTCTTGGTTTTGGGGGTTTTTTTGAGTTGGAGTCTTACTCTGTCACCCAGGTTGGAGTACCATGGCAGGCTCGTGTTCACCCCAGTGTCGACCTGCTGGGCTCTGGTGATTCTTCCACCTCAGCCTTCCAAGTAGCTGAACTACTGGCACGTGCTACCACACCCAGCTAATTTTTTTTTTTAATTGTAGAGACGAGGTCTTGCCAAGTTGCCGGGGCTGATATCGAACCCATGGGCTCAGGCAATCCACTCGCCTCGGATTGCTGGGATTACAGTCTGAGCCACTGAGCCCGGCCCTGTTATTTCTTGTTTTTGATGACCTTGACAGTTTTGAGGATTATTTGTCAGATATATTGTAGAATGTCCCTCTATTGGAATTTGATTTTTTTTTTTTTTTGAGTTGGAGTCTCACTCTGTTGCCCAGGCTGGATTGCAGTGGCCGCTCCCGGCCACCGCAGCCTCGACCTGCTGGGCTCTGGCGATCCTTCCGCCTCAGCCTTCCAAGTAGCTGGAACTACAGGTGTGTGCTACCATGCCTGACTAATTTTTTGATTTTTATTGTAGAGATGAGGTCTCGCCAAGTTGGCCCAGGCGGATCTCAAACCCGCGGGCTCAGGCAATCCACTCACCTCGGCCTCCCAAAGCGCGGGATTACAGGCTGATTACAGG